>OZ024908.1:74934118-75176618 GCA_964017125.1 Flabesymbios commensalis | reverse complement strand
CTTGTGTGGCGTTAAACAGCTGTATGTGATGGTAACAAATATATTTAACAATTGAGAATAATGTGCGGTAGAATCATAAATCACGGCTGCCAAATAAATGACAACAGAATATAGCAGTCAAGAAATTGTGAGTGCCTCAAAACACATAACGTAATACATCGATAGCAATAAATCTAGATGATCATAGAAAGCAGTGCTATTTTTCGATGGGCGACACCCAGCAAGCATGAAACATTAACCCAATATTGCTTTAAGTTTGGGCCAATGTCTCAGACGGTGGGCAAACATCAGTACAACAATCGCTCTGTCCTTTGTCTGCTGGGGAATGTGTAGCAGAATTGTATTTTGTTCACATAAAAAGAGTACTTTTAATGAATTATTCTCGAAAGGTAATCAGGTCATCAGAAATGCCCAGAGAACTACTACGTTAAATTGTAATGTGATTCAACCAGGGATTCGTAAGATATTGCGCCCACAAATGTCTTCTGTCAGCCATCTTGTTTTTAATGGATTCTTCCCAAAAGTTAATCAGATCCTCAGAAATACCGAGAGAACCACCACATTAAATTTGAATGCGTTCCATCCAATGGTTCATAAAATGTCGTGCCCACAAGCTTTTTGGGTGGATATCTTGGAAAATGACAAAATCTGACGTCTGTTTACGTCAGATTCTCACGACTAAAGTCGATCCCCGCACTGTAAGAGTAAAAATATTTCTAATGGCCATAGACTCATAACATGGGTATTTAAATGAATCAGAAAGAGCTAACTGAGACATTTGTGCTGATTTCAAATTGAAAAAACCCCATTTGGTTGCGATGTTTTTTACAAATTAATTCAGCGCTTTAAGGGTTAAATTACACTATAGCACGTAGAGGGTTAAGCACTGATGACAGAAACATCACTGTACAATTCTCATTAATATCCGAGACAATAAAAAGAGCCAGACTATTCAAATATAAACACCTTCTGTCTCCTAGCGACATTCTATACCAACAATAAACAACATGTGATAAAATGTCTGTAAATTCAACAACAATTAAAGGGCTGGGCGCGCGAGATCCAAAACAAATGGCACGCGAGTCCACATAACAAAGTCAAAGAACATGGAGTGACGGAGAGAGAAGTGAGCTGCCCGATTCAACAGCTCTAGAAAATGATGATAGGAGGACCTGCCATGGCAACACCCTGCCCTCCATACCTTCAATAGCAGCCTCTCGTCTGTTCACCTCGTAGCGTACAGAATAATTCATTCTCGTCAAGTGATGACAATATCCATAACTGAAGTTTACTCTATACTAAATCAAAGCATTCCATTTCCTAAAATATTTTTCCTTTAAACAGCCCTGAAGAAACCAAATATAATTCAAATAGAGAAAGCGCCAAATATGCATTCATCTGTTTTCCAACCATTCATGTGCACTTGAAATAAAAGGTTGCAAATATAAAGAATATTCCATTGGACACTAGAGAAGAGGTGCATGATGTATGTGAATTGTGGAGAGAACAGGGTTACAATGATAAGAGAGAGTCTACCATCCTCCTCCTCCCAGAAACTAAACATTCATAAAACGTGATATGCTACAACATTTAACAAGTTTAATATCATGGTTAGTGTGATAACATGTCCCGTTCAACACCGGACGTGTAACCTAAGCCAGTTATAACCCTCTACTAAGTTATCATGTATAAATTCTAACCCACTTGAAGTTGCGTCTCGCTACCGAGACCCACAACTTCAAGTGGGTGAAAACTACTCAAGTTTATTTAATTTGTGACCAAACATTTGCAAATCTTGAGGTTGAAATATTCATTTGATTCCCAATAACAGTGATTTAATTGGCTAATAAACCAGATTAAAAACGACTGTATAGATATCATAGTGGTGTTTAAGGCTTAGAGGGTTAACGTCCGGTGTCTACGGAGATATGGCATTGTCTCATCCTCAGAATAAAACATCTCGATAAATCCATGTGCCGCATGCTGCAAATCAGTCAATATAAGATATAGAAGTGATATTAAATATGTATAATATGTATATATATATAATGTATTTATGTATATGTATGTATAATATGTAGCACATTATTGTGACGACATAGTCTGTTTTCTGTGGATGTCACTGAATGCACATACAAATTGTCCATTGATAACGAGGTGGCCATGCCACTATGTTAACCAAATGTTCCCATGTTACTGAAGCCTGTGCTAATCGCCTACTACACGTCACAGTGCCACTAATGTTCAACCAGTCACTACTACAACATCGCCGTGGAGGGACCAGCCCAAAGATGACCTAAGGCCAATGTGTAAAACGCCGCACCAACATTGAGCCGACATCGGGCTAAAGATACATCTTGCCTATTTAGCAGTCACATTCATGTAGCAGCACAAATTCATCATAAAAAGTAGTGAAACCAGCTGAAATACATCGTTCTCGAGAGTGAGTGTGCAGAAAATATGAACTCTGGTAAATATTGTATGTAATGATCTTGAGTCAATAAATGAGATCAGAATTTCTGCCAAACAAGCTGCTAACCAAGTTACACAGGGGTCAAAAGAAATGTTGACCCAATGTTGTTTTCATGTTGGCCCGGTATCGCGGACGGTGGGCCAAAATTAAAACAACATTGGGTCAGCGTCTCAATTTGCGGCTGCATCAGTATTCTTTACGCGACCAACCCAGATCTCAAGTGCTCAATTGGTCTATCTGCCACTGGAAGGGTCAGATAAACACTTGAATCCTCAAGTTTTGAGATGGAGAGTATTGGGTGTTAGTTAGATATAATAACGTGGCTATCGAGCTGATAGCCTGCTTTTGTTGTCATGTTCTGCTGCTTCTTTTAGGTAAACGTGCTGCAATCTCTGTCGGTTGCTCTGTAAGCAGCCGGCCAGCACTAGATTCTACACACGAGGTGCCAGAAGCCTAGGACACTTTGTGTTTGATGTGGTCTGTGGAGTGGAGCGATGTCTCTCAGAGGTGCTACAAATGATCCATCACCACACTATGTGCCAGCATAGCTCCCTGTTGTTAGACACCTCAAGCAGCCGTCAAGGTTAGCGCCGAGGGAGGGTATCCCTGCCTTTAATAATGCTGACTTGGCAGTCCTCCCAGGACACCGATCAGTCGACAATCACGTCTGCTGCCGTGTTTGTTCTCACGATTCCTCCATGGGTTCTGACGAGTATACCACCCTACAACACACATTCACAACATTAATCACATTCAAATGGATGTAAGGGCAACATTTTTGAAATTTATGTCTTATAAAATTTTTCAAAATCTTTCCCACTTTTGATTTTAGGTGATTATTACCTTTTTACTTTTAGTTATGTAATCATTGAAATAACATCATAAAATTGTGACGATGCTTCCCGGTCACATATTGTCTATTTCTATCACATTGAATGTAACAGAATCATAAAGCGCTGAAATATTTGTATATCAACTAAGAGACCGAAGGTTTTGTTTTCAATTTGAAATCATCAAAAATGTCTTACTTTCCGCTTCATTTGAATAACTATGCTATGGGTCTACGGCCAAAATAAATATTTTACTCTTTCAGTGCGGAGATTGACTTTAGATCTGACGTCTACGGGGTTGGGCGATTTTTTTTAATTAGTTGGTTGACAAAACCGCTGAGTCAAGAATTGTTTTTTATTGTCACCTACCCTGTGCTTGCGGGTGAATAGCTAAACCTGCAACTGAAAAAATAAAAACGCTCCTTTTTGTTTTATGATGGATAGCTATTAAACCTGTAACTAAAAAATATAAACTCCACTTGTTATGACTGTGCGGTGTGCCGCATAAATGTAACTGTGGTGATAGCTGAAGTTTTGGATCGTGCATTGGAGTCTAGAATGAGGCCACCTGCTAATGCCAGAGTGCCAAGGCCATCTGACAAACAACATGGCGGAGTCTGAATCTGATTTCTTTCTCCTCGCAGAAAAAGTAATTTAGATTTGTTTATTGATCGATAAGTTGACCAGTATAGAAAAAAAAAGTAATTTAGATTTTTTTTTTCTCGTCCTCCTGCCCTTTTAACCAACTAATATAAAAACACTGGCCTTGGTTAAGTGCATTATTTTGTAGTATGTAAAGGGTTGATATCTTACCTTAGTTTCTCGGGAACCACAGATAGCGAGGCAAACGCTGAGACTGTATCTGCCTCCTCGCGCTCCAGCTGCTGCGTCTCCAACCTCGAGCACTGTAACCAACCGCTCGACCGAGATAGACAACCCCAGTATGGCGCTGTAAAGACAAAATACATGTGTAACTAACAGCTATTCAGAGAGACAACCCCAGTATGGCATTGGCGCTGTAAACATGGTAAATATTTATAAATACAATAGAACCTGCTATGAGCAGCCACTCTTTTGAACAGCCAACCTCCTATGGGCGGCCACTTATTTTGTAGTATGTAAAGGGTTGATATCTTACCTTAGTTTCTCGGGAACCACAGATAGCGAGGCAAACGCTGAGACTGTATCTGCCTCCTCACGCTCCAGCTGCTGCGCCTCCAACCACGAGCACTGTAACCAACCGCTCGACCGAGATAGACAACCCCAGTATGGCGCTGTAAAGACAAAATACATGTGTAACTAACAACTATTCAGAGAGACAACCCCAGTATGGCATTCAGATTCAGATTCAGATTCAGATTCATTTATTTGATCAAAGAGAGTAAGTACATAGTAATATAAAAGCAGTTGTATATATTATGATGATCAGGAGACCTCCACTAAGACCAAGCAATGGTCGCTAGCGTGGAGGCCACCTACATTACATTACATTTATATTACAGGTTTATTCGATATTTCAAGTACATATTAATGAAGGTGATGTTAACTCCCTGGCTATCACCTCAGTACTGAGATAGCTCGAAGACCGAGGCGACAGACAGGGAGCTATCATCAGACAATATAAACCAATATTGTGAATAGAAAAATTATTATATAGTAGTAGGCCTAAGTATCATAAAAAGTTATTTGAAAAAAAAAAAAAAAAAAAAAAATGACTAATACATTTGAGAATCCAGTTGCAATAAATACTAGAGCTAAACAGGTAAATTTGAACCTTCAAAATTAACACTCTATCAGACTGTAACATGTGTAAGGTATAGGCAGTATGATAATTAAAAAGACGGAAAATTTGTTGTAATACACAAACATATATTATTAAATTGCGCTACAAACATAGCACCGAGGAATATGACAAATACTGTCGTAGCTGTTTAATATTGATGATTTAGCATAAGTGATGACACCTTGCAAACTGTGAGTAAAAAACTTGTCCTTTATATTTGTTGGGCAGTTATTGATTGCATCGGGTATATTATATAATAAGCACTGTCTAGCAAATTCATGTTTTATACGACATTTATATAGATCTTGATTCCTTGTATTATAATTATGTCCACTTGTCCTAAACTGGAGATTCAGAAAGAATGTGGGCAAAGTGTGTTTTAAGTATTTGTAGTATAATTTAAATTGCTGTATTTTAAAAATATCCTCTGCTTTTAAAACATGCAAGTTTTTAAATAGTGGATCAGTATGGGCAAACATTTTGTTTTTTGTTATAATTCGAATACATTTCTTTTGCAACTTTGTTAGTTTGGATGGCTGGTGTCCCCAAACTATGAGCGAATAATTTATGTGTGGTAATAACAGTGAGTTGTAAAGCGTGATTAAAATATTTAAGGGTATATGATTTTTCAATCTTGTTAGGACGCCGATGATGCGTGATATTTTCAGGACAATGTGGTCTATGTGATCATTCCATTTCAATTGCTTATTGATAAATAAACCTAAGAAATTGAAGTTTTCGACGCATTCAATAACGTTATTGTCTATTTGTATTAATGGTATAGGTGTTTGTTTTCTTGCCGAACGAAAAACCATAAATTTGGATTTGGAAACATTAAGAGAAAGTTTGTTTACTTTAAACCATATTGAGAGTTTTGCTAGTTCTGCATTAATACTATCTGTATTATAAATAGAATTCTTTGTTATTAGAGTCGTGTCGTCTGCAAAAAGGATAAAATGAAAGAGATTGGAAGATTTATGTATATCATTCATATAAATTAAGAATAGTAAAGGCCCCAAAATGGAACCTTGAGGTACCCCAGTGGTTATTTTTAGGAAATTTGAGTCAGTATTATCATAATGTACATATTGTTGTCCATTTGTTAAATAACATTTTAATAGATTTATAGAATTACCTGTGAGTCCATAGCATTTTAATTTGTATAGTAATATATCATGGTCTAAGGTGTCGAAGGCTTTGGATAAATCAATGAATATAGCTACAGGTACCTCGCCTTTATCCATTTTAGATAACAACCTGTTTACTAGTTCTAGGGAGGCCAATTCCGTTGAATGACCCTTCCGAAAACCATATTGACTCTCGTAGAATAAATTTGAATCTTCAAAATATTTGTATAGTTGTTGATAAATTACTTTTTCAAAAAGTTTGGATATTGATGGTAATAGAGAAATGGGCCTGTAATTCGAAAATATAGATTTATCTCCTTTTTTTGAATAATGGTATGACTTTTGCTATTTTTAAATTGTCAGGGAATATACCCGTTGTTAGCATTTGATTAACAATGAGTGTTATTGGTTTAACTAGGTTTAGTTTAATAGATTTAAGTAAGGTGTTTGATAACCCATCACATCCTGTACTATTTTTGCTATCTAAATCGTCTATCAGTTTGCTAACAAAATCTTCTCCTATGAGTTTAAAGGTCAAATTGTTATCATTTTGATTTAATAAATAGTTTTTAAAATTATTTCTAGACGGGACGCAAATTTCTTTTGCCAGATTTGGTCCGATATTTGTAAAGAAAAAGTTGAATTTATTCGCAATACTAGTTGTACCTGTAACAACGGTATTGTCAATTTTGAAAAATTCAGGGAAATTTACTTTTTTTCTTTTCTTGCATAACATTTCATTTATAGCTGACCAGCTTTTTTAAGGTTACCTTTTGCCTTTTGAAAATTTGTAGCTTAATAAATTTTTTTTGCCAATCTAATCGATTTTTTTAGTATGATATTATAATTTCGTAAATTTGTTCCTATTGTATTGTAATGAGGAGATTCATGTGGTGTTCTCCTAAGTGCCAAGTGTATTTTATTTTTGAATTTGATTGACTTTAAAATACCCGTTGTAATCCATGGCGTACTCTTGTGTTTGTATTTATTAAATTTAATTTATTTATTTGGAAAATGTTTTTGTTTCAGTGCACATATTAAGTCGTGTAATACATCATAATTATTGTTAGGATTGGATTCCAAATTCACATCAAGTAATTCCATAATATTGGAGCTTGAAAGTTCTTCTTTAAAATTCTGGATAGCAATTTGCGTTTGTTTATTGATTGTTATATATTTATGTGGGATAATGTTGACCGTTCTTAGATTTATTGACATGAAATATGGTTGGTGATCTGAAAATCTATCTACAAGAATGCCAGACTTAGATTTTAAAGATATATCTGATAATTTGCAAAGAAAATTGTCGATAAGTGTACCTGTCCTATGTGAAAATCGTGTAGGCAAAGAAATTTCAGGCAAAAAGCCAGTAGTAGTAAAAGAATTATAAAAAGCTAATACTTTATCTTTAGTCTTTATGTCTAGTAAATTAATGTTGAAATCGCCAGCTATAATGACTTCGGAGTGGGATTGTTCCAATTGAGCTAATATGGGGGAAAATTCATCAATAAATGTTTTGTGATTGGTGGATGTTTCTCTAGGAAGTCGGTAGACATTCCCCAAGATTACTTTTCTAGAGAGCATATTGCTAGTTATTTCAATAATTTGACATTCCCATAAAGTTGAAATTTCCGGACATTTTATGATATTATAGTTAAAGTCGTCATTTAAATATATAACGAGACCTCCTCTTTGACTACAAGTTTTTCCTTGAGATATGCAGTTATAGCCATTTAAATTAAATAATGATATATCATCGTGCTCATTTAACCATGTTTCCTGAATGCATATTGCACTCAGAGGTGGACAACATAGTGTTACCTCATTTATAAAAAATTCAATTTCATCAAATTTTGATCTAAGGCTTGCAACATTAATACTTAATACTGTAAATGATTTGTCATTATCTTGTAGAAAAGTTAAGAAAGATTTGTGGTCATAGTAAGGAGAGTGTTTATCAAAATTCAAGGTAAAATTATCAAATTCTTCTTCACTGTTATGATTTTGTAATAAATCAGTCAATGTATTATTATTTTCGCCTTCTATAAATTGAAAGGGTTCGCTATCCATGTAAAATTTGGGTAAACGTTATACTAACGTCAAATATAACAAGAGTAATAATGTGTAGGCCTACCACAAAGTTTAAATATATACATTTGTAAATGGTCATGAATCTGCATAAAGACAAGGTGCAAAAAAAAAGGAAATAGTGCAGACAAAACGAAAATGCCGACATGACTGTACAGCAAAAATTGTCGTGGTTGTCACATGTTGAGTGTGACGTGTTGATATGGTGTGACATTTAGACAAGAAAGAGTGGGGAGATGTACAATTCCAGATGATATGATTTGTCGAACCGAAGTTGCTCAGATGCCGGTCCATCGTCTGTTACGTTAGACCAATATCAAAACACCATCAATTCAGCGTCCCGTATTTCATACATACAAATTTCACCCTCACCAGACACCAGACGCCAATCGGTGCCGGTCCAAAGCTGGTCCACCGTCTACGACGTTGGACCAACGCTAAAACAGCACCGACCATGTGATCTGAGGCCACTTATACTATGCCCTGGTATAACTAACCGCTCGATAAAGAAAATACCAACAAACACCATAAATATCTCAGTTAGTTTTTCTCACATTATTTGAATTCCTATTTCATAGTTGCGCAATCATTATAAATATTACTTTCTCAAGTGCGGGTATAGACTTTTAATGTCAGATTTTGATGTCAAATGTCGATCTTTGCACTGAAAGGTTTAACCCTTACAGCGCGGGGATCGACGTAAGTCAACAGAATCTGACGTCTGTAGACGTCTGATTTGGACAACTAAAGTCGATCCCCGCGCTGCAAGAATCAATGTATTTCAAATGAATCAGAAAGAGCTAACTAAGAAAGTTATGATGATTTCAAATTGAAAAAAACCTTTTGGTTGCGATGTTTTTACAAATGAATTCAGCGCTTTAAGGGTTAAAGTAAATGTTACTAACTTTGATATTTGAATGTTGTCTCTAGTGCCTTGACGGCATGGTGATTCGGGGTGCGACACAGCACTTTAAGGGTTAAAGTGAATGTTACTAACTTTGATATTTGAATGTTGTCTCTAGTGCCTCGACGGCATGGTGATTCGGGGTGCGACACAGCACTTTAAGGGTTAAAGTAAATGTTACTAACTTTGATATTTGAATGTTGTCTCTAGTGCCTTGACGGCATGGTGATTCGGGGTGCGACACAGCACTTTAAGGGTTAAAGTGAATGTTACTAACTTTGATATTTAAATGTTGTCTCTAGTGCCTCGACGGCATGGTGATTCGGGGTGCGACACAGCACTTTAAGGGTTAAAGTGAATGTTACTAACTTTGATATTTGAATGTTGTCTCTAGTGCCTTGACGGCATGGTGATTCGGGGTGCGACACAGCACTTTAAGGGTTAAAGTAAATGTTACTAACTTTGATATTTGAATGTTGTCTCTGGTGCCTCGACGGCATGGTGATTCGGAGTGCGACACATCTCCTCCTTTGGCAAAGATGGAATCTGTTGAATCAAAAAATGTCTTGATAATAATGATGTTGTGTCTATTTATATGGTGCACATATGTAGTCTGGATCTGCTTATGGCACCTTACATCATATCACTCCTGGTCAATGGAAATGTCCATTGATGTACCATATCAACTTGATTTGGGACCAAACCTTTGCAAATCTTGATATTAAAACACCCATTTCGTTCCAAATAACAGTGATTTAACATGCTTAACCCTTTCACGCCTGAGTTTACTATTGTCATCTTCATCCACTATAAGCTGCAAATTGCTGTCGCAATTGCCGACTTGTAGTGGATGAAGACGACTTAAAATCAGTTTCATAATATTTTAATTCTAAAACCCTTAGTTGTGGGAAAATTAAATCTGTTCACAGAGATTTAAAATGATGCTTTGATGCATCGTGAGGACTTAAAGGGTTAATTGGCTAATAAAACATATTACAAATGACCATAGTCATACTTAGCTGTGTAAGCATTAATGACTTAATTTTATAAACTAAACTACTGGATACTTTGATTTCACACAAAGAGCAGTTATTATTTTGTGTGAAAGAGTATGAAACCATACCTCATCTCCCAGCAGCGCCCGTAGACACATCTCTGACGCGTCACATATGGACGTGAGCTCGTAGCCTCCCTCAAGCACCAGGCAAACCTTCCCCTTCGCCAATGTCATCAACTGTTGTGTCATGTGTCCAAAACCTATGATCAAAAATACCATATCTATAGATGTCAAAGTATCATTGTCAGAAAATACAGTTTGAGTAGAATATATTTGTAATCTTGTTTGCAATAAATTTGTCAATGAAAAATGTAAATTGCTCTGATAGTTGAAAAACAACATTTTTTTTAATTTTTAAGACAAAACAACTATTTTTACTTAAGGTCAAGATTAGATTGAGGATACTTTTCCAAATAATATACAAACATTAATAATTAACAAAAAGAAAAAAAATAAGCTTTTAAAATTTGTTAATTTGCGTTGAAGCATGCATAGCATTATTTGCTGAAGTCCAGCCTTTTCCATCGAATTCTTGTATCTGAATGATAATTAGCATACCAATAATACTAATGTAAAAGATGCAATTCAGTGTATGTGTAGAATTAGTACCTTTCCAATTCAAACAGTTTGAACATATAGTTTACCGCCCCAGCACTCAGCTATTTTTACTTATTTTTATTCACCTTAGGGCCAGACTTTTTTTATTACATGTTTTACGGGGCCGCCGACATTGATTTAACCAAAATAAAATTAAAATAAAATTTAAATGTTCAATTTTTTTTTTCAATACCCTAATGTGTTAATATTGCTCAAAATATTTTTTCTTGTGAAAACTTTCCGATTTCACCATCTTTGCGGTCTTAAGAGCCGACACAAATCTGTGGCCTAAAAAAGCTGTCCCGCGTGTTTTCCAGTTGCTGAGGTCATTCCCAGAAACTGCTCTTACATTTGTCTGATCCACCCATACAAACAGTCCGGATTTTCTAGATATATCTGAATTTTAATTTTATTTTTTTTCCAAATCCCGGCGATTTCCGCCCATAAAACATATAATAACAAGAAGTCCTATATCATCCCCCGCCATTAATTAGGTTAGAATTTTTTGTGGTTACAAATATTTAAAAAGTCGACTTGTGGTGGCCATTTTAAATTTCAGTAAAATCACCTACACATTATTTCTGAAACCTTTCTGAAACCTTGAAAAAATCACATGCAAATCTTTATATTGTGGGGAATGTGATAGTAAAATTTTATTAATTTACGACTCAAGTTTTCGAGTTTCTGCAACCTAAAAAAAATTGAATTTGATCTGTGGCGGCCATTTTGAATTTCAACAAAACCCTGCACATCTCCATATTGTGAGGAATGTGATAGTACAATTTAAATAATTTCTGATTTTAAGTTTTAAAGTTTTTGCGCCCACAAAAAATTTTGGAGTTGACTTCTGGCTGCAATTTTAAATCTTGGTAGCATCTTTAAAAAATCAATTGCACATCCACATGTTGCTATGAATGTGATGTTAAAATTTAAAAAAATTGATCAAACTAATTTTTTGAGTTTTTGCGCCCCCCCCCAAAAAAAAATTTAAGCTAGTCCGTGGCGGCCATTTTAAATCTCAGTAAAACCTTGAAAACGTCACCTGGGGAATGTGATAGTAAAATTTGAATAATTTCTGAGAAAGTTTTTGAGTTTTTGCGCCCACAAAATTTTTTGGAGTTGACCTCTGGCGGCCATTTTGAATTTTGGTAGCATCTTTAAAAAATCACTTGCACATCACCATGTTACTAGGAATGTCATGTTGAATTTCAGAAAAAATTAAGCAGTAGTTTTTGAGTTTTTGCGCCCACAAGAAAACGTGACGCCGGACGCTGGACACAATCCTGGCGCGACTGAAATCCCCCTTCCCCTACAGGCAGGGGATAACAAAAAAGTCGGGCCTAAGGTGAGAATTACCGCCGCAAATCCCACCTCAAGGTGAAGAAATACAGACTTTTTATATAACATATACGAGTATAATATCTCAAATGAAGGATCAGTAAAAAATGTTGTGATGACTTTTGTCATTGTTTGTCCCTTAACTTTTTAAACCCTCACGATGCATTAAAGCATCATTTCACATCCCTGAAAACAAGACCTAATTTTCCTACAAGCAAGGATTTCAGAAAGAAAATTTTCATGCGAATGGATTATCAATACATGGCAATTTTCTTTTATTTTTAAACCACATCAAATCATCATCATCCACTACAAGTCGAGAATTGCGACAGCTATTCGCGGCTTGTAGTGGATGATGATGACAATGGTAAATTCAAGCTCGAAAGGGTTGAAGCGCTGAATTTTTTTATCAAAACCTTGGAGGCCAAAGTGTTTAGTGATCAGAATCTGACGTCTACAAATGTCAAATTTTTATGACTAAAGTCGATCCTCACACTGTTAAGGGTTAAATAATAAATTTTACTGAAAATTCTTATCTGATGAGGAAGATTAACCCTTATCCCTTATCCTGCTGATCACGACTATTGTCGTGGTTCCTTATGTGATGAGGAAGATTAACCCTTATCCCTTATCCTGCTGATCACGACTATTGTCCTGCTGATCACGACTATTGTCGTGGTTCCTTATGTGATGAGGAAGATTAACCCTTATCCCTTATCCTGCTGATCACGACTATTGTCCTGCTGATCACGACTATTGTCGTGGTTCCTTATGTGATGAGGAAGATTAACCCTTATCCCTTATCCTGCTGATCACGACTATTGTCCTGCTGATCACGACTATTGTCCTGCTGATCACGACTATTGTCGTGGTTCCTTATCTGATGAGGAAGATTAACCCTTATCCATTATCCTGCTGATCACGACTATTGTCGTGGTTCCTTATGTGATGAGGAAGATTAACCCTTATCCCTTATCCTGCTGATCACGACTATTGTCCTGCTGATCACGACTATTGTCGTGGTTCCTTATGTGATGAGGAAGATTAACCCTTATCCCTTATCCTGCTGATCACGACTATTGTCGTGGTTCCTTATGTGATGAGGAAGATTAACCCTTATCCCTTATCCTGCTGATCACGACTATTGTCCTGCTGATCACGACTATTGTCGTGGTTCCTTATGTGATGAGGAAGATTAACCCTTATCCCTTATCCTGCTGATCACGACTATTGTCCTGCTGATCACGACTATTGTCGTGGTTCCTTATCTGATGAGGAAGATTAACCCTTATCCATTATCCTGCTGATCACGACTATTGTCGTGGTTCCTTATGTGATGAGGAAGATAAACCCTTATCCCTTATCCTGCTGATCACGACTATTGTCCTGCTGATCACGACTATTGTCGTGGTTCCTTATGTGATGAGGAAGATTAACCCTTATCCCTTATCCTGCTGATCACGACTATTGTCCTGCTGATCACGACTATTGTCGTGGTTCCTTATCTGATGAGGAAGATTAACCCTTATCCATTATCCTGCTGATCACGACTATTGTCGTGGTTCCTTATCTGATGAGGAAGATTAACCCTTATCCATTATCCTGCTGATCACGACTATTGTCGTGGTTCCTTATGTGATGAGGAAGAATAACCCTTATCCCTTATCCTGCTGATCACGACTATTGTCGTGGTTCCTTATGTGATGAGGAAGATTAACCCTTATCCCTTATCCTGCTGATCACGACTATTGTCCTGCTGATCACGACTATTGTCGTGGTTCCTTATGTGATGAGGAAGATTAACCCTTATCCCTTATCCTGCTGATCACGACTATTGTCCTGCTGATCACGACTATTGTCGTGGTTCCTTATCTGATGAGGAAGATTAACCCTTATCCCTTATCCTGCTGATCACGACTATTGTCGTGGTTCCTTATGTGATGAGGAAGATTAACCCTTATCCCTTGTCCTGCTGATCACGACTATTGTCGTGGTTCCTTATGTGATGAGGAAGATTAACCCTTATCCCTTATCCTGCTGATCAAGACTATTGTCGTGGTTCCTTATGTGATGAGGAAGATTAACCCTTATCCCTTATCCTGCTGATCACAACTATTGTCGTTTTTAACCCATTTTATTTGTTGACCAAATCACTGTTATTGGGAATGAAATGTGTGTCTAAACATTAAGCTTTTGGAAATATTTATGCTTAAATTAAACAGCCATTTGAAATTGTGGGTCGCGGTAGCGAGATACAACTTCAAATGTGGCTGAAAATTCAAATAAATTAACTTAGCAGGAGAAGGGTTAATATTTTTTATATAAACCATGGAGAACAAAGGGTTTTTTCAAACTGATATCATTATAAATAGCTTAGTTGGTTCTTGCTGCTTTATTTGAATCCCTATGTTAAGGATTTGATGGCCATTATAAATATTTGACTCTTTCAGTGCAGGGATCTACTTTAACTGTTGGAATCTACGTTGTTAGGGAAAAAGGGGGAACTTACATGCTGAGGATAGCATGTAGCCACCTAGTGGAGGTGAGTGACCCTCAGCCGCGTCAAACCCCGCAGATACCAGGATAATCTCCGGCTGAAACTCACGACCAATGGGCATCACCACTGTCCTGTGAAACGAAAAAAATGTATAATTCAATTGTTGAACATAAAAAGCAACTAATGACAATTAACACTTGAAAGTTGGCTGAACAAAGATCAATTTCATTCCCACACATTTACTGGTTATCAATATGCATCACTAATATGAAGAGGATCATTTGCAGACCTGCATTGCTATTGTGTTCACAACGATATGGTAAAACAAAAGCCGATTCCAAAAGCATGCTAATTTTTTTTATTATCATGAAAATTTTGAAAACACTGACTTTAGAAAAATTGTTAAAGATTGAGAAATATTCACAGCAGTAGAGCATTTATATCAAATTGTTAAAGAACATATTGAACAATAGCAATGAACAGCTCTAAAGCAGATGTTTAAGCATTGTATTGCTGAATCCCTTTTACCATTAAAGTGCTGAAATAAAATTTTATAAACCATGGAGACCAAAGGCTTTTTTCCAATGTGAAATCATCAGCTCAACTCTTTCACAAGTATAACACAATACAGTGCAACCTGTACAAACCGGATCCTGTACAAACCGGAATCCTATCTATACAGTAATATATATTTGGTCCCAAATTAATTACAATCAAAACAATACCCTCTCCAAACCAGAACCTGTCTACTCCGAATACCGGACTCATTATTTTCCCCCATTGCAGAAATTGTATTTTATTTCACCTGTCCAAAATATTAGAACTTTTTAAAATCGCATGCGGTGCAAAGGGGAAGGTGCGAAGTTAGTGTTGGTGACACTTTTTTTCGCGTTAGAGGAACAATTATAGCGCCTTTACTTTGAGATTGGTAAGATATTTTAACAACAAAATGGATTAATAAAATAATTGGCTGATAAAATATTGTAACAAAATCTTTGACTAATGAAATATTAAAAGGTTGTATCAATTCATAAACATATCAGTGCATTGAACAATAATTCTCACATACATTAGACTGTGTTTTGGGATAAATTTATTTTGTTTGTGATATTTAATGTCCCAATATATAAATAAAAAAATAAATAAAGGTAGGTATACATTTGACTTATTCTTTCATCGCTCGATTATTCCTATATTATTTTTTACTCTTAGTCAAGACAATAATTGTATTAAATGACATAATTATACAGTATTGGGTCATTTAGTCTAGTGGCATACATTCCAGAAAATATCTAAAAGTTACCAAACAAACGAGTGTTGTCGTCATTAAACAGTTAAAAAAATAGAACTGCTGCAATATGATTAACTCCGTAGCGAAAGCACAACTTCTCCTACTATCGCTTTGATATTTAAACAGACTATTGTCGGTGTTAACAAATATGCTCCGTGTTTGAAATGTGTGACGGACGATTACAAGAATGTAATGTTATTTCAGATTAGGCGCTAAAAAGTCAATGTTTATAAAATGACAAATGCGCTCCGTGTGTGAAATATGTGACACACAATTACAAAAAATGATAAATTATCACGGACACAATTTGCATACTCGGTACTAGATTTACTAATCTAAGTATACTAGCTGTATTTATGTGTTTTATATATGAATCATGCTTGGAAAAATAATGTATGAATTGATTATTATATGCTTATTATTTTATAATAATTGAACATCTTTAAAAAATTGTTTCTTTTATTATATCAATTTATTTGCGTACATCCACCATCATTGTAGACCTACCGGCGACACATCCAGAATTATAACCCTCAAGTCAATTGTACAAGTTATCGTTGTTTGCAAGCAAAAACCCTCTCCAAACCGGAACCTGTCCAAACCGGAATAAAAGTTTGACCCCAAGGCATTCCGGTATGTACAGGTTTTACTGTATATACATATATGGTCCTAGTAGCACAAATCTTAAAGAAATGTTCGGCTCACCTAAAAGCTGTCATGTACTCAGCGTCTCACATGGGTGGATTTAAGCTGCCAGAAAAAGCAATGTTCACATTGTACCCTCTCCCCTTGTCAATACTACACTCCTCCGAGGCACCCGTACCCGGGAAGAAAAAGCCGTCGTCATGGCGATGTAATGAGGATGTAAAGAGGACTCTGGGATCGGCGTAGAATATTTGTTGTGTTGAGTTTCCATGATGCACGTTCCAGTCGACTATTAAGATCTTCTTCATGTGTAGAATATTCAATAGCAGTTTGGTTGCCACAGCGATGGAGTTAAAGTAGCAGAAGCCCCTGGTAAAAAAACCAAAGTTATTAAAAATTTGACTTATCCAAGTGAAACAAATTTCTTTATATAAACCTTTTACTTACACAAGTGAAAATGATTTTTTTAAAAACCTTCGCTTAACCAATTAGAAACAAATTTCTTTATACTCTTAAATTATCCAAGTGGAAACAGGTTTCACCTTTCACTCATCCAAGTGGAAACAGGTTTCACCTGTCACTCATTCAAGTGGAAACAGGTTTCACCTTTCACTCATCCAAGTGGAAACAGGTTTCACCTTTCACTCATCCAAGTGGAAACAGATTTCTTTAAACCCTTCACTCACCCAATAATTTAAACAACTCATCTCCTGTTGAGTTGATTTATTTAAATTTTCAACCACTTCAGGTTGCATCTTGCAGGTTGCGTCTTGCTACCGGGATCAACAACCTCAAGTGGTTAGAAAACTCATATTTATTTCATTGGAGACAAACATTTACAAATCTTATTATTCAAACATTGCAGTGATTTGGTGACCAATAAACCAGATTAAAACGACAATAGTTGTGTCAAGCAGCATAAGGGATAATGTACAAAAAAAAATTTAAATACTTACATTGGTTGTGTCGGCTCCGCATGATGCCCCGGAGGACGTACTATAGCAAAGCCGTTCTGTTGTTCCCTTGTGGCGACGCTGAAGGCGAGCTCCACAGCACAGCCTGCAGCCTGTCAAACAAACAACACATCAGTAACACTTAAAGAAACAAGAGCACACTCGACAATAGCCCGCCGCCATTATTGAACTTGAAGTCATTATTGCGGCTACAAGGTCAAATTATTGACGTAAAATGTGAAAAATGACAATAACTCGGCCATTTTGAATTTTTTTTCAGCCATTATTGAACTTGCCCAAGAACTACTTATTAGTAACATGCATAACAAATTTGAAGAGGATACTTGAAAAACTTTTCAAGTTATTGCGCCCACAAGGTCAAATTATTGACGTAAAATGCGAAAAATCGCAATAAATCGGCCATTTTGAATTTTTTTTCAGCCATTATTGAACTTGTCCAAGAACTGATTATTAGTAACATGCATAACAAATTTGAAGAGGATACGTGAAAAACTTTTCAAGTTATCGCGCCCACAAGGTCAAATCATTGACGTAAAATGCGAAAAATCGCAATAAATCGGCCATTTTTAATTTTTTTTTCAGCCATTATTGAACTTGTCCAAGAACTACTTATTAGTAACATGCATAACAAATTTGAAGAGGATATGTGAAAAACTTTCAAGTTATCGCGCCCACAAGGTCAAATTATTGACGTAAAAGGCGAAGAATCGCAATAAGTCGGCTATTTTGAATTTTTTTTCGGCCATTGTTGAACTTGTCCGACAACTGGACATAGTAACATGCAGACACAAATTTGGGAAGGATAAATGAAAAACTTTTCAAGTTATCGCGCCCACAAGTAAATGTGAACGCCGACAACGCCGAACTTCAATTGCAATAGCCCACCTTTTTTAATTAAAATTAAAAGGCGGGCTAAAAAAAGAGAAATTGACACAATGTTAGTTTGATGTTGTTTCACTGTCTACGATGCTGGGCCAACATTGATAAAAGATCGGTTAAACCTTTTAAACGCTAAGTATGACTATACTCGTGTTCAAAGTTATGATCACCGCAAAAATCCCGCTTTGAATGCGCTATTACATGGCCTCAAATTGTTAATAAAAATGATAAAAAAAAAATTAATCGGTTCAAACGGGGTATGAAGTGAGCGAGGCACAGTTTCAAGTGGGAAAAATTTGAACTAAAAAACTTAAGTGATCAATGTGATTAATGGAACAGTGGTGAACTATGATCAGCGTGGTCTGGATCAACCATTTTCTATGCTCAAATTTAATCCTATTAATCCTTAAAGCGCATAAACATTTTTATATAAACTAAAAGATCAAAGTTTTTTTTAATTCGAAAAAATCATACATGTTTCAGTTAGCCCTTTCCGCTTTATTTGAATACCTATGTTATGGGTCTACAGCCATAAAAAATATTCAACTTTTTCAATGCGATGATCAACTTTAGATGTACATGTGGACTTGCTATCTTGTCCCTAATACAAGAGAGTTCGGAAAAAAAGCACCTGTTGGAAAAGTCCTCTTTTTTTTGTTAATAGAACCTGTCCACAATAAAAGCACATCTTGGAAAAAAAAATCCCATCATGATATGTCAAGGTATCTGAGATAAAGTTTGACATCATTCTATTCTGTGCATTTTGTATTATTCAGGTATCTGTGCACATGTATCTAATCCTTGGACTAATGCATTCTAGAAGAGAATTTGTAATAACCGTTACGCTGCTACGGGTGACTATAATCGCTCAAACACACCAAGCTCAGCCTGCTGGTCACCCAGCAAATCCTATAATTTTTTTTTATATTTTTTTTTTAATAAACGAACCTGACCACAAAAAACAAACCTCTATGCAAAATAGGCCACCATTCTAACAAACGAAACGGTTCGTCTATTAGGGACAAGAGAGTAGCACTTTAAATTTTAATATGCTTCATGGGGTATAAGTGCAACATAAGTACTGAGATAATTTATGTAGTAAGTCCTCAAACTGAGATATTGGTGTCAAACTTACGACACGAGCAGCTGTTGGGGTGTGTGTGTCATGCCAGACAGTGTCGGAATCCACACCCACACCTCCACACGGTAACTGGAATTTTGGCATGGGCAGCATTGTTTCTGGAACACAAGAATCACACATTTTTTGTATAAAACATGAAGACTAAACAGTTTTTTCAATTCGAAATAATCATAAATGTCTCGTTTAACTCTTTCAAATTCACTTGTAAATCTTTTAATTCTTTCGGTGCAGGGAGCTTTATACTTCAGAATCCGACATCTACAGACGTCTGATTCTGACGTATAAAGACGGTCCCAGAGCTGAAAGGGTTAAATGAAATCATTTTCTACTATTAGTCATTGTTTGACAGTTATGCCATCTTAGTACATAACAATTATTCAGCCACTGGAATTCAATGATATTTTATAAATAGAAACCATTATGATTTATTATAAGATTTCGTTGGAAATGATTACCGGTATATTGTATTATGTTTTTCAACAGTACGAGAGATGATATGAGGACGTGAACTCACCGAGAACTTGGGGATCTAGTTGATCAGAACTGGACCCGTAAAGCAATGTGTGGGCTTCACTATGACACGTTTGTAACTCGTCAATTGTAGCTTTTCTCGCCTTCAGTCTCTGTAAAATACAGTCAAATAACCCTTTGCATCCTAGTGGAATATATATAGCGCCTACTCACAAAATTATTTCTCAATAACAAATAATTACCATTTTACCCTGGATTTAATTTTGCCTGATTATTTCACCCCTTATCCTGCTAAGGTAATTAATTTAAATTTTCAACCACTTGAGGTTGTGTCGACCGCGATCCACAACCTCAAGTGGTTGAAAATTACTCATATTTGTTTCATTTGAGACCAAACATGTCTAAACAATCATTTCATTCCCAATAACAGTGATTTATTCAGTTAATAAAACAGATTAAAAACGACTATAGTTGTGATCAGCGGGCAACGGTTTAATAAATAATTACAATTTTACCATAGATTTAATTTTGTCTGATTATTTAAAAAACACAAATACTAAACGGCATTAGCACCATCATGTTTTGATATCAGGTCATTTAGAAAAAAATCAGGTCGTCCCCTTGGATATGAAAGGGTGTATCTGCCACTTCAGATACACCCTTTCATATTAAAGGTGAAGAGGTCAGCTCAGGTCGGGCTTCTTCCAATACTGGCCAAACTTCAATATTAAAAACGGGGGCCAGGCATGCGTGTGGGTAATAATTAGTTTTTTGTTTGTTTTTCTAATTTTCTTCAAAATAAGTGAAAAATACATGGTACAGGTAATGCTATCATGGCCATTTAGGTGCTGCTAAAACTGTGCAAAGAGGCTCTCTTGTGTGTGAAAAAAATCATTGTGATTGTGTGTGAAAAAAATCATTAAATGTTACATAATCATACAGATGCAATCATGTGTTTCTGGTGCAGGGATAAAAATGGCATGGTGGTTGTTATTTTATTTATGGAAAGTGTGGCTTTTGATGCTGGCCTTAAAAGCATCAACTGTGGAGGCCTGTTGGATTTGTGGGGATAAACTGTTCCATGTTAAGATTGTTCTGGGGGGAAAACTGCATTTAAAGCATTGGTATTGGTTTGATATGGTTGGAAGCCCGAGGGTGATTACGGGAGAGTTTTAGTTTTGGATGGAGATATGGGGGATGTTATAGCCACAACTCCGTTTATATTTTGTACAGCATAAATAGTCTCGAAATGGTTCTCTTTCTTCTAAGGTTTTCCAATTTAGAAAATTTAGCATATCTGTCACGCTGCAGGTGTTATGATATCTGTAGAGACATTATCTGGCTGCTCTGCGTTGGACAGATTCAAGCTTCCGTACTCCCCCCCCTGAGTATATGGATCCCACACACAGGTGCAGTACTCAAGGGTTGGCCTATTAAGTGCTTGGTATGCCTTTGTTTTTATAGAGGTCTGTCTTGTGCGAACATTCCTCTTTACAAAACGTAGGGTTTTATTGGCTTTGGCTCTGATGTTGTCAATGTGAGTGTTCCATTTTAGATCGCTGGTAATTGTAATTTCTGAATATTTTGCAGATTTTAAGTTTTTTAGAGCTTGTCCATGAAGCATATAATTGGTTACTATTGGAGGACTTTTGTTTGTAACTGTCAACACTTCACATTTGCTAGCATTGAATTCCATTAGCCAAGTCATTTCCCAATTTGATAATTTATCTAGGTCTTCCTCGAGTGTCTGACAGTCTGACGGATCCGAAATGGTATGGTAAACAATGGCATCGTCAGCAAAGAGACGCACTCCAGATGAAATTCCATTTGGTAAGTCATTAATGTAGATTAGAAAACAACTGTGAAAGCAGCAGCTGAGCTGAACTGATAGCAAAAACACCAGAGTGCAATATTAACAGCCGTGAAAGCAACAGCTGAGCTGAACTGATAGCAAAAACACCAGAGTGCAATATTAACAACCGTGAAAGCAACAGCTGAGCTGAACTGATAGCAAAAACACCAGAGTGCAATATTAAAAACCGTAAAAGCAACAGCTGAGCTGAACTGATAGCAAAAACACCAGAGTGTAATATTAACAACCGTGAAAGCAACAGCTGAGCTGAACTGATAGCAAAAACACCAGAGTGTAATATTAACAACCGTGAAAGCAACAGCTGAGCTGAACTGATAGCAAAAACACCAGAGTGCAATATTAACAACCGTGAAAGCAACAGCTGAGCTGAACTGATAGCAAAAACACCATAGTGCAATATTAACAACCGTGAAAGCAACAGCTGAGCTGAACTGATAGCAAAAACACCCCAGTGCAATATTAACAACCGTGAAAGCAACAGCTGAGCTAAAGTGATAGCAAAAACACCACAGTGCAATATTGACAACCGTGAAAGCAACAGCTGAGCTGAACTGATAGCAAAATCACCCCAGTGCAATATTAACAACCGTGAACGCAACAGCTGAACTGAACTGATAGCAAAAACACCCCAGTGCAATATTAACAACCGTGAAAGCAACAGCTGAACTGAACTGATAGCAAAACACCAGAGTGTAATATTAACAACCGTGAAAGCAACAGCTGAGCTGAACTGATAGCAAAATCACCCCAGTGCAATATTAACAACCGTGAAAGCAACAGCTGAACTGAACTGATAGCAAAAACACCCCGTGCAATATTAACAACCATAAAAGCAACAGCTGAGCTGAACTGATAGCAAAATCACCCCAGTGCAATATTAACAACCGTGAAAGCAACAGCTGAACTGAAATGATAGCAAAAACATCCCGTGCAATATTAACAACCGTAAAAGCAACAGCTGAGCTGAACTGATAGCAAAATCACCCCAGTGCAATATTAACAACCGTTGAAGCAACAGCTGAGCTGAACTGATAGCAAAAACACCAGAGTGTAATATTAACCCTTGAAGCACTGATGCATTGAAGCTTCATTTTACATCCCTGAAAACAGACCTAATTTTCTTACAACTAAGGGTTTTATAATGAAAATTTCCATGAAAATGGTTTACCAATACATGGCAATTTTCTTTAATTTTTCACCCACTTCAAATCATCTTCATCCACTACAAGTCGAGATTTGCGACAGCAATCCGCGGCTTGTAGTGGATGAAGATGACAAAGGTAAATTCAGGCTTGAAAGGGTTAAAGTGCTGAATATTTTTTATATAAACCATGGAGACAAAGGGTTTTATTCAATTTGAAATCATGATAAATGTCTTAGTTGGCTCTTTCTTATTCATTTGAATAACTATGTTATGGGTCTATGGCCATTAGATATATTTTTACTCTTACAGGGAATTAAATATATTTAGACTTTAGTCGTCAGAATTTGACGTCTATAGACGCAGATTCTGACGACTAAAGTCGATCCCCACGCTATAAGGGTTAAAGCGATGAAAGCTTCATATATAAACCAAGAGACCAAACGTTTTTTTAATTTAAAATCATCATAAGGCGACAAATTCGTTGATTAAATAACCCCAAGACCAGAGAGTCATGACAAAGGAAATCAATAAAAAAATAAAAATGAAATTTTGTCTTTTTTTATTAAAATTATACCAGTGATACGCTAGTTATCGATGTAAACTGATATATGTTGAAATAAAAATATAAATGCATATTTAAATGTTATTTGTAAGTGTACTGTACCTGGCATCGGGCGAGTAAACCAGATTCTTGTAGTCGTGAGTAGATACTTTGTAATCTGCCGGGTGATTCGGGGTGCAGCGGGTCATTACTGCACAGACATCGGTGCTTTAACATCAGTGTGTCGTAGGCAAAGCCTGGAAAAAAACGCTTTAACCCTTAACTTAAAGCGCTGAAATATTTTTACATAAACCATGGAGACCGCAGGGTTTTTTCACTTTCCACCACCACGATCCACAACTGAAAATTTCTGAAAGATTTGTGATCTTTTTCAAATGTGATCTTATTTTATTTTAACAAAAAAATTGGATATCTAGTGGATCAAACACTCCTTTCATTCCCAATAACTGTGATTTGAAGGCTTAAGAACTGAGAAAATCTGGATTCTACTTATCATAGTAGAAATCAAGAGTTTAATAAAAAATCATAAATCACAACATCTTGCAAAATCATAACTAGTTTTCCTGTATTAGGTAGCCTCACATGTAGAGTATGTGGATGTAGGCATTATTTCTGTGACCATAGAGTTGGCGGTGGCGGGAGGTACCGCCAACATAGGACTGGACTGTGCCCGCTCCAGTGGCTTCCTCAAAGGCAGTTTGGGCTCTGGCGATGAAGCCCCACCTAGCGAGTTTGAGTGCAGCTTTTGGTGAAAAGAGTTCCGATCTTTCACTCGCTGTATGTCGGTTCTTCCATGATCTTCGATAATAACCACGTCTCTGTCATCTCGTTCACGAACGTCCTTCATCTCATAAAAAAGACAAAATATTTAAACCAGTAAGTATTTAAACATTGTCGAAAAAGTTTACTAGCCCATTTATCACCTTTTCATTTCGATTTTAATAGGGTTTGTCAAAATATTTTAAAATATTGGGGCTGAAAATACCTTGTGAGCAAACAAATTATCAGACAGTTTAGCTGCTCAAATACCAATTTACATACTGGTAATCTCAGTTATTACCATCATTAATTGCTAATCGCTTGAGGCGTGACTACTGCCACCAGAGATTGTAGAGTTATGCTCACACGTCGATCAGGTGTGACTGCTGTCAACAGGAGTGAGTTGCGATCTGCCCTACGATACCAATCCCTGCTTCTTTCAGGTGGCTCTTATTAACCTAAGCCAGGAGATGGAAAACACATGCACCGACTAGATTTATAATCACGGCTGGTACGAAAAGCGTACCATCATTATAACTGCATAATTATGATAACGTAAACTTCACGGCCAGGTTATAGTTAGACTTTATCAGCATTATCAGCATTTTAATACAAATATATTTTTAAATTACAATAAACATCACACAGTGGGGAAAAAAATAATTTGTATACAACCATGGAGCTGTAGCAGTTCCATGATTCAACATACTGGTTGTCATGAATACGACTGGAAATATTGATGCACGTGCTATCATCATGTTCACAAACAACCATCTGCGAGAAAACTTTCACCCTCATGGTAAAGAATGAGCTCGCCTATTCTGCCCAGCCTCCAATGTCAAGAGAGCTATAGGACATTATTGAGAATGGGGGCACAGTTTTGGGTTCTGTCTGTTAGAACCAGCTTGAAATTCTATTGACTATCAATTTATGACAACATGTATCGATACCAGTACGACTGAGATGGAATTTGAAAATACAGCATGGCACAAACTTACAAACCACAATACGTTAAAAGCACATTTACTTCCCGAGATCCAGTGCGAAAATATCAGCTCGTCTGACGGACCAGTCATAAGTTAAACTGACTGGCCCTCCTATATTTTCACTGGCCACGGGCCAGCGCATAAATCGACCCCTGCATAGTCTCAAAGGGTTAACTCTTTGTCTTCCATGAAATGCAATAGATTTGTAAATATTAACCCTGACTATGCTTAATTACTTTTGTTTAAACCATGGAATCCAAAGGGGTATTTTCAATTTGAAATAATCATAAATATCTTTGTCAGCTCTTTCCGCGTTCATTTAAATACCTATGTTATAGGTCTACGATCAGTATAAATATTTAAATTCTTTCAGTACAGGGATCAAAATTAGACGTCAGAATCTGACTTCTACTTATGTCAGAATCTGACATATAAAGAGGGAGAGGCACTGAAAAGGTTAACTAAAAAATACCTCCTTTTATACTGATTATTCCAAATGCTATAAAATCTTTAAAAAAAAATTTAACAGAGGCCTTAATGCTCTAATAAAAATATTTCAAATGCTAACAGTAGTGACTGGTACAGTACCTGTGCTAGCCTGGCCTCCACCTCCTCATGAACATTCGCCATGTGATTCTTACTGCCTGACCGCTGAAGTAGACGCTGAAAAGTGAACAAAGGTAATTAACCCTTGAAGCACTGATAGATTTTCAATTTGAAATCCTCATAAACATCTTAGTTAGATCTTTTCGCCATTATAACTATTTTACCCTTTGTGTCAGGGTTAACCACTGGTCCCAAATATATTCTTTTTTTCTTTAGGAGCACACATTAAATACCAGCTTTAGAACATGTTAAAGATGATAAAAGGTGACACCAGTCAAAACAAATTCTAAATCGTTGATGTCCATTTTGGCAATCTGGATAATTTTCACTCACTTTAAGTGGCATCTGTGCCATCTTGTTGGCATCCATCATTGGGTCAACATGTCACTTGTATCTGCCACACCCAAATGGCATCTGTGCCATCTTGTTGGCATCCATCATTGGGTCTACATGTCACTTGTATCTGCCACACCCAAATGGCATCTGTGCCATCTTGTTGGCATCCATCATTGGGTCTACATGTCAAATGGCATCTGTGCCATCTTCTTGGCATCCATAATTGGGTCTACATGTCACTTGTATCTGCCACACCCAAATGGCATGTGTGCCATCTTGTTGGCATCCATCATTGGGTCTACATGTCACTTGTATCCGCCACATCCAAATGGCATCTGTGCCATCTTGTTGGCATCCATCATTGGGTCTACATGTCACTTGTATCTGCCACACCCAAATGGCATCTGTGCCGTCTTGTTGGCATCCATCATTGGTTCTACATGTCACTTGTATCTGCCACACCCAAATGGCATCTGTGCCATCTTGTTGGCATCCATCATTGGGTCTACATGTCACTTGTATCTGCCACACCCAAATGGCATCTGTGCCATCTTGTTGGCATCCATCATTGGGTCTACATGTCAAATGGCATCTGTGCCATCTTCTTGGCATCCATAATTGGGTCTACATGTCACTTGTATCTGCCACACCCAAATGGCATGTGTGCCATCTTGTTGGCATCCATCATTGGGTCTACATGTCACTTGTATCCGCCACATCCAAATGGCATCTGTGCCATCTTGTTGGCATCCATCATTGGGTCTACATGTCACTTGTATCTGCCACACCCAAATGACATCTGTGCCATCTTGTTGGCATCCATCATGGGGTCTACATGTCATGTTTGCTGGGACAGATGGCAGTTCATAGTCACCACTCCCCAATCTTTGTGATAGAAAAGCGTAAATTACGACCAGTACTACCCAGCAAACATGAGGCATTCACCCGCTGGCCCAACATTGAAACAGCATTGGGTGAATGTCACGTGTTTAGTGGGTATTGCCAAGGAATATAGAAGAACAGGAATGACAACTGGGCCCTCCGACTGGGATCAAAGCATTGTGGTTGGACGCATGAATAGAGCCATTGATGATGTACAGTAGAGGCCCTTTGTTTCAGGCGGTGTATATGAGCGTGTCCAATTAGCTCCAATCGCGTGGGACAATGTTATTTGCGCCATCCCTGGCTTCAGGGCCGATGTCAGGATTGCATATGCCTGGTTACTAAGGGGAAAGGGGAATCCGGTCAAATATGCGCAAACGTCACGATGTCGTCATCACGGGGGAATTCCCTGGGCACTCATTACAGAGAGAGACTACGTGGTATGACAGACATTTCGATGCCAATATCATTTTCCTACGATATGTGACGGTGGAGTTATGGCTAATACTTCTAAATGACTTCGAGTATGTTTCTGTAATTAAGGCATTATATAAATATATATAATAAAGTAGCTTTCCACAGGCCAAAGTAAAACTAAAATTTAACAAGAGAAAGATACATGTATTAGTATGATTATGTGAAATTCTTATGATACTTTGAATTGAGGAAAATACCCCCCAGGTGCTTTATTTGACCGTAACCGCCAGCACCCCCCCCCCCCCGTCATGTCTCACTATACATTTTCTGGGGGGTTTCCTATTATCGCCGCACTTATCATGCTAAGCTCCATTTTTCATTTTTATTTTTATCAATTCCAGAGAATTGTCCGACTGTTAATAAACTAGTTTACATCCCAGCCCAAGATTCTCTGGGCTAATATTTTTAAAACAAACTGGAGAAAATTATTGCCATAATTTGAAAATAGGGCCTCGTATAGGCCTAAAATATTTTCTTTTATTATTTATCCCGAACATTCGGATAGACCCAACACTAAGAAATCTTCCATCCCAAATTTAAAACAGCTGGAGGAATTTAATATAAAAGTTACCCTTATCACCTCCAAAATGCCAAAAATTTAAAACGGCTGAAACAATTAAACCACTTTAAAAAAAAAGTTCAATTATTGTTTTTGCACACCCCCTTCCCTGAAAAATAACCCTATTCCAAACGAATTACGCCAAAATTGACAAAGGCTGACTGAAAAACAAATAATGACTTAAAAATATTACCGCACAGATTAAAGATAAGCTGGAGAGGCTATACTACTGCATTTTTTTCCGAAGCGAAATTCGTTTTAAAATAAGCACGCCAGTTGATCAGCTTTACCCAACAAGCACGATACGTTGACCCAACACCAATTTAATGTTGGTTGAACGTCTAAGACACTGGCCAAGCATTGGCTGAACGTCTCGTGTTGCTGTGTACCGCGCTGGCATACATGAGATTTTATCAGGTTTATCACCCATGCTGGACCGTCCCATTTGGGGAGGGGACCATGACCAATACAAATTAGGGGTGAAAATCACCGTCAATGGAGGCATTGATCCCGCAAAGAACATGGTGACACGATTTTCGGGCTAGCTGTTATTCCTGTGCTTCTATATTCCTTGGTATTGCATATAACACCTACCTGTTTAAGATGATGTTTGGCAGTTTCTTTCATTATGTTTTCTTAATGTGTTTGCTGCTGCTGCATCTCTAACTGTTGATGAGCCCAGAGTAGTTGACCGGGCAGCGGTAGTGGCGCAGAGTGAGTCCGATTAGGTGGGGGCCTCCTTAAAGTCAAGTAAATAAAGCACTTATTAAAACGTAAAGCAGTGAAATATTATTATATCATCCATTTGAAACAATAATAAATCTCTTAGTTAGCTTTTCTCGCTTCATTTGAATACCTATGTTATGGGTCCACGGCCATTATATTTTTTTTAATTCTTTTAGTGCAAAGTTTCACTTTAGAATATGATGTCTGAAATTTTTAATAAATCACAAAAAAATTAACAAAGCCTTTAATTTTGAAGTGAATAACTTTAGTTATTTCATCACTGAAGGGTTAACCCATAAAGCAATAAAAATATTTTTTTATAAACCACTTTTTTAAATTTGAAATCATCCTAAGTGTTTAGTTAGTTCTTCCTGAAGTGGTGCTATATGTCAGATTCTGACGTATAAAGACGGTCCCACGCTGAAAGGGGGTAAACCCAGAGCTATACAATTTAAAATTAATTGGATTAGTCAAATTTACGTGGCATAATTTCTCAATATCACAGATTTATGTCATATTTCACTTTGGTTATACAAGTGCTAATAAAAACACAAAGTCAATTTCTTAATTTTAGAATCAGAATCTAAAGTTTATCAGATTCTGATCTCTAAAATCTCCACACTGAAAGGGTTAATAGAGTACCTCTGTAAACTGCCAGTGGGGCTTCCATGCGTCATGGCCACACCTCTAGGAATGTTAGCTGCAGTAGCGGCGGCAGCGGCAGCCACGGCAACTGCCGAGGCAGCCGACGCTCCCGCTGGCATCGCGCTAAAACCTGCAGACTGGTTCAGCTCCATTGCCTTCAATTGAGCCTCAATTTATGGGGGGCCTGGTACCATCTCTCCTTCCACTCCTGGAAAACAAAAACAAAAAGAAAACTTTTACAGGGTTCCCATTTGATCAAAAATCTTGTTATTACATACCATTTATGTACGAGGATTATGATAGGCGTGCGCAGGTATGAGGTATGCGCCTACCTAGTTGCAACCTTTCAATGCCTAAGGCCTACACCTGTACACCGAGACCCAATCGAGTTGAGTGATGAAAGTGCAAAACACTAACACGACTACATAACTTTGAAGTGGCCAATTTATTTACTTTTCCTCTTTCTATCTGCAGAACTTTATTTTTTCACACTCACAAATACGCCCTTAACTTAAAGCTGCCTCATGTAAAATATTTACATCAGTTTCTTAGGTCTTCGCAGATTTAAGGGTCATTTAAAGGTCATTTAATGATGCCATGGAGACCGCAGGGTTTTTTCACTTTCCACCACCACGATCCACAACTGAAAATTTCTGAAAGATTTGTGATCTTTTTCAAATGTGATCTTATTTTAATTTAACAAGAAAATTGGATATCTAGTGGATCAAACACTCCTTTCATTCCCAATAACTGTGATTTGAAGGCTTAAGAACTGAGAAAATCTGGATTCTACTTATCATAGTAGAAATCAAGAGTTTGATAAAAAATCATAAATCACAACATCTTGCAAAATCATAACTAGTTTTCCTGTATTAGGTAGCCTCACCTGTAGAGTGTGTGGATGTAGGCATTATTTCTGTGACCATAGAGTTGGCGGTGGCGGGAGGTACCGCCAACATAGGACTGGACTGTGCCCGCTCCAGTGACTTCCTCAAAGGCAGTTTGGGCTCTGGCGATGAAGCCCCACCTAGCGAGTTTGAGTGCAGCTTTTGGTGAAAAGAGTTCCGATCTTTCACTCGCTGTATGTCGGTTCTTCCATGATCTTCGATAATAACCACGTCTCTGTCATCTCGTTCACGAACGTCCTTCATCTCCTAAAAAAGACAAAATATTTAAACCAGTAAGTATTTAAACATTGTCGAAAAAGTTTACTAGCCCATTTATCACCTTTTCATTTCGATTTTAAAAGGGTTTGTCAAAATATTTTGAAATATTGGGGCTGAAAATACCTTGTTAGCAAACAAATTATCAGACAGTTTAGCTGCTCAAATACCAATTTACATACTGGTAATCTCAGTTATTACCGTCATTAATTGCTAATCGCTTGAGGCGTGACTACTGCCACCAGAGATTGTAGAGTTATGCTCACACGTCGATCAGGTGTGACTGCTGTCAACAGGAGTGAGTTGCGATCTGCCCTACGATACCAATCCCTGCTTCTTTCAGGTGGCTCTTATTAACCTAAGCCAGGAGATGGAAAACACATGCACCGACTAGATTTATAATTACGGCTGGTACGAAAAGCGTACCATCATTATAACTGCATAATTATGATAACGTAAACTTCACGGCCAGGTTATAGTTAGACTTTATCAGCATTATCAGCATTTTAATACAAATATATTTTTAAATTACAATAAACATCACACAGTGGGGAAAAAAATAATTTGTATACAACCATGGAGCTGTAGCAGTTCCATGATTCAACATACTGGTTGTCATGAATACGACTGGAAATATTGATGCACATGCTATCATCATGTTCACAAACAACCATCTGCGAGAAAACTTTCACCCTCATGGTAAAGAATGAGCTCGCCTATTCTGCCCAGCCTCCAATGTCAAGAGAGCTATAGGACATTATTGAGAATGGGGGCACAGTTTTGGGTTCTGTCTGTTAGAACCAGCTTGAAATTCTATTGACTATCAATTTATGACAACATGTATCGATACCAGTACGACTGAGATGGAATTTGAAAATACAGCATGGCACAAACTTACAAACCACAATACGTTAAAAGCACATTTACTTCCCGAGATCCAGTGCGAAAATATCAGCTCGTCTGACGGACCAGTCATAAGTTAAACTGACTGGCCCTCCTATATTTTCACTGGCCACGGGCCAGCGCATCAATCGACCCCTGCATAGTCTCAAAGGGTTAACTCTTTGTCTTCCAATGCAATAGATTTGCAAATATTAACCCTGACTATGCTTAATTACTTTTGTTTAAACCATGGAATCGAAAGGGGTATTTTCAATTTGAAATAATCATAAATATCTTTGTCAGCTCTTTCCGCGTTCATTTAAATACCTATGTTATAGGTCTACGATCAGTATAAATATTTAAATTCTTTCAGTACAGGGATCAAAATTAGACGTCAGAATCTGACTTCTACTTATGTCAGAATCTGACATATAAAGAGGGAGAGGCACTGAAGAGGTTAACTAAAAAATACCTCCTTTTATACTGATTATTCCAAATGCTATAAAATCTTTAAAAAAAAATTAACAGAGGCCTTTATGCTCTAATAAAAATATTTCAAATGCTAACAGTAGTGACTGGTACAGTACCTGTGCTAGCCTGGCCTCCACCTCCTCATGAACATTCGCCATGTGATTCTTACTGCCTGACCGCTGAAGTAGACGCTGAAAAGTGAACAAAGGTAATTAACCCTTGAAGCACTGATAGATTTTCAATTTGAAATCCTCATAAACATCTTAGTTAGATCTTTTCGCCATTATAACTATTTTACCCTTTGTGTCAGGGTTAACCACTGGTCCCAAATATATTCTTTTTTTCTTTAGGAGCACACATTAAATACCAGCTTTAGAACATGTTAAAGATGATAAAAGGTGACACCAGTCAAAACAAATTCTAAATCGTTGATGTCCATTTTGGCAATCTGGATAATTTTCACTCACTTTAAGTGGCATCTGTGCCATCTTGTTGGCATCCATCATTGGGTCAACATGTCACTTGTATCTGCCACACCCAAATGGCGTCTGTGCCATCTTGTTGGCATCCATCATTGGGTCTACATGTCACTTGTATCTGACACACCCAAATGACATCTGTGCCATCTTGTTGGCATCCATCATGGGGTCTACATGTCACTTGTATCTGCCACACCCAAATGGCATCTGTGCCATCTTGTTGGCATCCATCATTGGTTCTACATGTCACTTGTATCCGCCACACCCAAATGGCGTCTGTGCCATCTTGTTGGCATCCATCATTGGGTCTACATGTCACTTGTATCTGCCACACCCAAATGGCATCTGTGCCATCTTGTTGGCATCCATCATTGGGTCTACATGTCAAATGGCATCTGTGCCATCTTGTTGGCATCCATCATGGGGTCTACATGTCATGTTTGCTGGGGCAGATGGCAGTTCATAGTCACCACTCCCCAATCTTTGTGATAGAAAAGCGTAAATTACGACCAGTGCTACCCAGCAAACATGAGGCATTCACCCGCTGGCCCAACATTGAAACAGCATTGGGTGAATGTCACGTGTTTAGTGGGTATTGCCAAGGAATATAGAAGAACAGGAATGACAACTGGGCCCTCCGACTGGGATCAAAGCATTGTGGTTGGACGCATGAATAGAGCCATTGATGATGTACAGTAGAGGCCCTTTGTTTCAGGCGGTGTATATGAGCGTGTCCAATTAGCTCCAATCGCGTGGGACAAGGTTATTTGCGCCATCCCTGGCTTCAGGGCCGATGTCAGGATTGCATATGCCTGGTTACTAAGGGAAAAGGGGAATCCGGTCAAATATGCGCAAACGTCACGATGTCGTCATCACGGGGGAATTCCCTGTGCACTCATTACAGTGAGAGACTACGTGGTATGACAGACATTTCGATGCCAATATCATTTTCCTACGATATGTGACGGTGGAGTTACGGCTAATACTTCTAAATGACTTCGAGTATGTTTCTGTAATTAAGGCATTATATAAATATATATAATAAAGTAGCTTTCCACAGGCCAAAGTGAAACTAAAATTTAACAAGAGAAAGATACATGTATTAGTATGATTATGCGAAATTCTTATGATACTTTGAATTGAGGAAAATACCCCCCAGGTGCTTTATTTGACCGTAGCCGCCAGCACCCCCCCCCCCCGTCATGTCTCACTATACATTTTCTGGGGGGTTTCCTATTATCGCCGCACTTATCATGCTAAGCTCCATTTTTCATTATTATTTTTACCAATTCCAGAGAATTGTCCGACTGTTAATAAACTAGTTTACATCCCAGCCCAAGATTCTCTGGGCTAATATTTTTATAACAAACTGGAGAAAATTATTGCCATAATTTGAAAATAGGGCCTCGTATAGGCCTAAAATATTTTCTTTTATTATTTATCCCGAACATTCGGATAGACCCAACACTAAGAAATCTTCCATCCCAAATTTAAAACAGCTGGAGTAATTTATTATAAAAGTTACCCTTATCACCTCCAAAATGCCAAAAATTTAAAACGGCTGAAACAATTAAACCACTTTTAAAAAAAGTTCAATTATTGTTTTTGCACACCCCCTTCCCTGAAAAATAACCCTATTCCAAACGAATTACGCCAAAATTGACAAAGGCTGACTGAAAAACAAATAATGACTTAAAAATATTACCGCACAGATTAAAGATAAGCTGGAGAGGCTATACTACTGCATTTTTTTCCGAAGCGAAATTCGTTTTAAAATAAGCACGCCAGTTGATCAGCTTTACCCAACAAGCACGATACGTTGACCCAACACCAATTTAATGTTGGTTGAACGTCTAAGACACTGGCCAAGCATTGGCTGAACGTCTCGTGTTGCTGTGTATCGCGCTGGCATACATGAGATTTTATCAGGTTTATCACCCATGCTGGACCGTCCCATTTGGGGAGGGGACCATGACCTATACAAATTAGGGGTGAAAATCACCGTCAATGGAGGCATTGATCCCGCAAAGAACATGGTGACACGATTTTCGGGCTAGCTGTTATTCCTGTTCTTCTATATTCCTTGGTATTGCATATAACACCTACCTGTTTAAGATGATGTTTGGCAGTTTCTTTCATTATGTTTTCTTGATGTTTTTGCTGCTGCTGCATCACTAACTGTTGATGAGCCCAGAGTAGTTGACCGGGCAGCGGTAGTGGCGCAGAGTGAGTCCGATTAAGTGGGGGCCTCCTTAAAGTCAAGTAAATAAAGCACTTATTAAAACGTAAAGCAGTGAAATATTATTATATCATCCATTTGAAACAATAATAAATCTCTTAGTTAGCTTTTCTCGCTTCATTTGAATACCTATGTTATGGGTCCACGGCCATTATATTTTTTTTAATTCTTTTAGTGCAAAGTTTCACTTTAGAATATGATGTCTGAAATTTTTAATAAATCACAAAAAAATTAACAAAGCCTTTAATTTTGAAGTGAATAACTTTAGTTATTTCATCACCGAAGGGTTAACCCATAAAGCAATAAAAATATTTTTTTATAAACCACTTTTTTAAATTTGAAATCATCCTAAGTGTTTTGTTAGTTCTTCCTGAAGTGGTGCTATATGTCAGATTCTGACGTATAAAGACGGTCCCACGCTGAAAGGGGGTAAACCCAGAGCTATACAATTTAAAATTAATTGGATTAGTCAAATTTACGTGGCATAATTTCTCAATATCACAGATTTATGTCATATTTCACTGTGGTTATACAAGTGCTAATAAAAACACAAAGTCAATTTCTTAATTTTAGAATCAGAATCTAAAGTTTATCAGATTCTGATCTCTAAAATCTCCACACTGAAAGGGTTAATAGAGTACCTCTGTAAACTGCCAGTGGGGCTTCCATGCGTCATGGCCACACCTCCAGGAATGTTAGCTGCCACGGCAACTGCCGAGGCAGCCGACTCTCCCGCTGGCATCGCGCTAAAACCTGCACACTGGTTCAGCTCCATTGCCTTCAATTGAGCCTCAATGTATGGGCAGCCTGGTACCATTTCTCCTTCCACTTCTGGAAAACAAAAACAAAAAGAAAACTTTTACAGGGTTCCCATTCTGAATGTGAAATGAAATTCCCTGATTTTTCCCTGATTTCTCCCTGATCTTGATTAAAATTCCCTGATTTAATTTGATCAAAAATCTTGTTATTACATACCATTTATGTACGAGGATTATGATAGGCGTGCGCAGGTATGAGGTATGCGCCTACCTAGTTGCAACCTTTCAATGCCTAAGGCCTACACCTGTACACCGAGACCCAATTGAGTTGAGTGATGAAAGTGCAAAACACTAACGCGACTACATAGCTTTGAAGTGGACAATTTATTTACTTTTCCACTTCCTATCTGCAGAACTTTATTTTTTCACACTCACAAATACGCCCTTAACTTAAAGCTGCCTCATGTAATATTTACATCAGTTTCTTAGGTCTTCGCAGATTTAAGGGTCATTTAAGGGTCATTTAATGATGCCAAGCGAAGCGAGGCTCAAATTTTTTTCAAGGGCCATTACATATTTATTTACAGCCGGACATGTCCTTCAGACAATTATTTTTTTCACAGAAATTTATTCGAAAATATTTATTTTAAAAATACTAAAGCCCTCCCCACATCCACTGATAATTGAATAGTGGCCCCTAACTGAAAAGATACATACATGCGAAATTGTTATAATTATTGGCGATTTCATTTGAGTGATTATATAACAAATTGTTTGTTTGACTACTGTCGAACTAGTTTTATGCAACACTGGCGGATTATTGGGGAAGACTGCACCTCTCCGCCTCTCCAAGCATATGAGACATTTTTTTGTTGGGAATTTTTGCTGAATCTTTGTGCCCCCGCACCCGTAATAGAAAATTACCTGTTACTGGGCAAATAATTATATCGGAGACTATAATACACAGCAGCGATAATATTTTGTGGAGCGCAACTGACAAATATGCTGCCATGATACCCCTGTAAACTCGATTTGCCTGAGGGGCAAAGCTTGCGTCTCCACCCGCCCCACATAGTACAATAACTATAGAAAAATACAGTACTGTCACCAAATTTTTATGTAAACCACGTGAAAATGTGATTTCAGAATCACACCAAAATCTAATCAGCATATGACCAGGGTAAGTTGCTTCCTTGAAACAAATCAGTGAAGCAGTTCAAGCTCTTCAGAGTAACATGTGATTCGTCGGCCATCTTGAATTTTGTTGAAAAAAAGAAAAAAGAAAAACAATTCTCCTGACTTTGTTCTCAGGGTCACTGAGCATACACAAAAGATCAAATTTGAGCTGTATAACCATATTACCAAATTTTGATAATAGCCAAAATGAGCAAAACTGAAATATCAGCTAAAATCCTGAAAAGTTGAAAAAATATAAGTTTTCATTATCATAACACACAAAAAGTTAATCAGCACACATCCAGGGTAGGGTTATTCCTTTGAACCAAATATGAAACAAATCCATGAAGCAGTTCAAGCCCTAGAGAGTGATATAGGATTTTGGCGGCCATCTTAGATTTTGTTGAAGAAACCGAAAAAAGCCAAAAAAAATTACCGGGCAAATTTCCTAGGGCAAATATGCATACTGCAAATATTTAGAAATAATCCGATCAGGGGTGTATAGCTATATTACCAAATTTTGATGATAGCCAAAATGACGAAACTGAAATATCCGCTAGAATTCTGAAACGTAAAAAAATCAAAGTTTTTATTATCGGAATCACACCAAAAACAAATCAGTACATGTACAGGGCAAGGTCTTTCCGTTAAACAAAACATAAAACAAATTCAGGTAGCGGTTCAATCTCTAGAGAGCAGCATAGGATTTTAGCGGCCATCTTGGATTTGCTGAACAAGCTGAAAAACGCAAAAAAGTTTATCGGGCAAATTCCTTAGGGCCAATATGCATACTGCAAATATTTAGAAATACTCTAAGCAGGGGTGTATAGCTAATTAACTAATTTTGATGATAACCAAAATAAACAAAAATGAAAAATCCGCTAAAATTCTGAAACGTAACTCAGAACTCTCAGAACTCAGAACTCAGAATCATTTATTCGCCTCTTTACAAATATAGTCTGATAATGATATAAAAAGTATTAATAATGTAATCGGCATGGAGACTTGCATTAAGATCAAGATTTTGATCGCTATCATGCAAGCCACCATAATTAGTTACCAAAAATCAACAAGATAAAAATACAAAATCAAAAACAGATGGACATACCGGAGTTGCATGGACCAAACGCGCCACCCCGACGCCAGACATACATCGGATACATCACAACAGCCCGTCGTCCGCCGACCAAACCCACAAAAAAAGTATTTGTGGGTCAGCCGGCAAAAAACACGCACGAGGCCGGCAACACCGAAGCACGACCCAGCGCCGAGGTGGCGCACTCGACCTCTAGACAGCTGATATGGTTTCGGAACATTTATATATAATATATATATATATATATATGTGCAAAAACCATGTGAGACTCCACGACATTCCATATGCGGACATTTTTTGGTTCGCAAATGAGATGACGAGACAGAGAATATTTAATGATTCTGAAACTTTAGTTCACCCGACTCGTGACCATACATGACAAAATATAATAATTTAATTTTAGAGTATCATCGATTGCATACATAGCAATTTTCAATTAGACATTGTGGCTGGTACATTTTAAAAAAATATATACGGGTATACAAAACAAAAACCTGAAAAACTATGAGTAAGAAATTTGTCTCGAATTTCGTTTGGTAACCGATTAATTACATTAGGAATATTGTGAGAAATACATTTGGTAGCAAATACATGATTCACTTTCGATGGAGTCAGATCATCACTGCGTCTAGTGTTGTATCTGGATTGCCTGGTAAAAATCAAGTTTTGAAAATAATCCGGTAAACTCTTTGTCAAATATTTGTAATAAAATTTTAACTGATTAAGTTTAAATATATCCTGTATTTTTAAAAGATTAAGTTTGATAAAAATTGGATCCGTATGTGCTAAATATTTACTTTGTGTTATAAATCTTACTGCTCTCTTTTGTAATTTCTCAATTCTTTCATAGTTATGTCCCCAAATTAAAATGCCATAATTTACATGTGGCAAGAATAATGAATTATACAACTGGAGCAAAACATTCCTGGGAAGTACATATTTCAATTTATTGATAATTCCGAGAGTTCGTGAAAGTTTACAGGATAGTTTCTCTAAGTGATCATTCCAATTTAAATTATCATCTAATCTGAATCCTAAAAAATCTATCACTTTTGAGTAACTAATAACAGTATTTTCGATCTGTATTTCCGGAATTGATATTTTACGTTGTACTTTGTGAAATATACAAAATTTTGTCTTAGAAATATTTAAAGACAATTTATTGAGTTTTAACCATGTAATAATTTTGTCTAGCTCCATATTAATTATGTTTGCAGTTTCCTTGTTATTAATGTTTATGGGTGCTATAATTGTTGTATCATCGGCGAATAATATAAATTTAAAGAGGTTACTTGATTTAACAATATCATTTATATAAATTAAAAACAACAGCGGTCCTAAAATGGATCCCTGGGGAACACCTGTTTTTATATCCAAAACCTGTGAATTTATGTCATCAAAAACCACATATTGTTTTCTATTTGACAGGTAACTCTCTAGCAATTTTCCTGGACCATCAGAGACGCCATAAAATTCCAACTTTTTTATCATTATTTTGTGATCTAATGTGTCGAACGCTTTTGAGAGGTCCAGAAAAATTCCCAGAGGTACCTGTCCCTTGTCCATCATGTTTAGTAGCTTATCAACTAATTCTAACGCGGCAAATTCGGTTGAGTGACGTTTACGAAACCCATATTGACTTCCATAGAAAAGTTTATTTGTTTCAAAATAAGTATATAACTGGTTAAAAATAACTCTTTCCACAACCTTAGACGTTGATGGTAGCAGTGATATGGGTCGATAATTTGTAAATAAAGTGTCATCTCCTGTTTTGAAAATCGGAACTACTTTGGCTATTTTTAGCTGATTTGGAAATATGCCCATTTTTAAACATTGGTTTATTATAACAGTTAGAGGTTTTAAAATAATATCCACTATTGATTTAATTAATATGTTGGAAATGCTATCATAACCTGAACTGTTTTTAGAATCTAATTGGGAAATTATTTTATTTACTTCCTTTATTTCAACTGGTTGGAATTCAAATTTAGTATTAGGTTTTGATACCAAGTAATCGCTGAAGTGTTTATGTGGAACATCAATAATTTTATCTGCAAGATTTTTGCCTATATTTGTAAAAAACGCATTAAATTTATTTGCTATATCTTTTTTATCAGAAATTTTCTGTTCTCCTTGCTTGAAATAGACAGGTAGTCTTGTGTTTTGCTTGTTTTTATGTAATATATCATTAATTATCGACCATGTTTTCTTCACATTACCACTGTAAATATTAAATATGTTTTGGTAATGTCTTCTTTTTGCAATTCTAATGCTACGTTTTAATATTCTGTTATATGTGTTTAAATTGGTGGAGAGGATATTATATTCGATTGTATTTGGATCACTTTTTCTCATCTTTTTGTATAATTCATTGCGAAATTTAATAGACTTTAAGATACCATGACTAATCCAACTATTTTTCTTATGTTTTCGAGAATTAAACTTTATATTTTTACAAGGTAAACATTTATCTTTTTTCGTTTCAATAATAGAAGACATAGTATCATAATTTATCTGAGGATCAGCTTCGGGATTTTGATCTATATTACCTAAAATGTCTGCAGATATTAGCTCATTTTTGAATTTCTTAATATTTTCGGGACTCTGGTTTGAAACTGTAATGTATTTTGGTTGTGTAATGTAAGAATTATCACCCTCTATGCTTATGAAATATGGTTGATGATCTGAGAATTTATCTATCAATATGCCTGATGACGCACGAGTAAGCTTTTCTGAATTTCTCCCTAAGAAATTATCGATGAGTGTGGCACTACGTCTCGATATCCTAGTGGGCAATATTATATGTGGATGAAAACTATGAGAAATTATAACATTAAAATAATCACTAACTATATTACGTTTTAATATATCAAGTAAATTAATATTAAAGTCGCCTCCTATTATTACTTCAGCATTAAATGTATTTAATTTATCTAATATCTGACTAAATTGATTATTAAAAGTACTATAATTATCAATTGAATCTCTGGGTGGTCGATATATATTTCCTAGTATTATATTACTAATTGTATATCCGCCCGAAACTTTAATAAATTGACCTTCCCAGATATCTGACTTTTCGTATATAGGTAGATTTGAATAACTATAGCTATTATGTAAATATATCATCAGTCCACCTCGGGTACTTGAAATTCTTTCTTGTGATATACATGTATAATCATCAAGTTTAAACAACGCTACATCATCATTTTGAGACAGCCAACTTTCTTGTATTATAATAGCACTAAATTGTAAGTTACTTTGTTTCAAATTTTCAACAAATAAAACTAACTCGTCATATTTTGCATTAATACTAGCTATATTTGTACTTAAAACGGTAAAATTTGTTATATTTTTTTCCAAAAAAGTCTGCAAATTTGCATTATCCATATACGGTGATTTATAATTTATTTTTATCTCATTTTCAGTATCTTCAATTGAATCAAGTATAGTCGCCAGAGAATTTTCTTGATTACCATACAAAATTCCAGCTGATAAATTATCATTTAAAGAAGCAGCCATTTATAATTAGTATATAATGAAGTTGTAAGCCAACCATTTCATGAGATGCATTCCTTATAAGGTTTAAATAGCTATGCATACTGCATTCAAAGTAAGATATTGTTGATGTGTACACAGATTGAACAGTCATTGTTAATATACTACAATACACAACAGTCACGAGACGGGTGAACAGTTTCTGCACAAAAATGCGTCTGCTATGTAGGACACATTGTGTCGCAAGCAACAGACTATTGTACATGTCATGGCCCACAATGGGTTGACCTGAACATACAGTCATAACATACAATACAAATGAAAACAAATTCTCTTGGATAGTTATATAATATCCTCTGCTGGGGCACGAGGCTATATCAACCCTGGCTCAAAATGACATTTGAACCAACGTTGATACAGCGTCGCGCGCCACATGGGAAAACGCTCAACATGTGGAACTGATTAAGAACCAATTACGGTAATCGCTGCTAATTGATCCAATTTATGTCACTGATAAAATAATTTGCAAAGTGTAACTTAAAGATAGAAAACAGTATGTCATAGCTTGCAAAATATACCGTTTTGACACCTTTTCATTTTAAAATTGATTCTGACATTTGATTGAAACAAAAATATAATAGTGTAATAATAATGAAAAGAATAAATAACGTATTTAAACACCAAACGCCGTTTTTTATAAACATAGTAAACTAGCAATATAAACTGTGGCCCCAACACCACAATTGATCCAATCTATGTCACTGATAAAATAATTTGCAAAGTGCAACTTAATGATAGAAAATAGTATGCCATAGCTTGCAAAATATACCTTTTGACACCTTTTCATTTTAAAATTGACCCTGACATTTGATTGAAACAAAAATATGATAGTATGATAATAATAATAAGAAGAAGAATAAATAACGGATTTAAACACCAAACGCCGTTTTTTATAAACATAGTAAACTAGCAATTTAAACTTTGGCCCCAACACCACAGTCGATAGCAAACAAACCTTAATTTGTGTGACTACATGATAGCACATCAGTTTATAAATAAATGTTCAGTGGCTACTAATCTTTAACATTTTCCATTGATTGTTTTTTAATCTGATCACGGACTTCCATCAATAGTTTGCCCAACATATTCTTGCCACTCCACTTGGATGAGTCTGTAACATTGGTATCACGGAGGGCCACACCAGCACCCCAGAATAAATCATTGATACTGGCTTGACATATTGTTTTTTCACCAGTTTTTAGCAGTCCACTTTGTAGGTTTGAGTCACCTGAAAATTTAGCAAATAGTAACTCAGACATCAATTTATTGCAGCGTGGCTTCCACTTCTCACCATCAAAGTTAATGATATTTTTTCCTATGTATCTGCACTTCAAGGGATCACTCTCGTTCATAATTTTCTTAGCCGATGAGCAGTCGTTAAAAAACATAGCCTTTTGGTGCTGTAAACACTGTTCAACTGTATAGTATTGACTGTCTTGAAACAAGAACACATGTTCATGAAAGGTTGAATACGGTGAAAATTTCCCCCAGAACGCCACCGTGTTTTCATGTTCCTGGGTAGAGGTAGTTAAAGGGTTAATAAGCGACGGCAGAGTGTCCAGGTTGTCAACAGTGTACAGCTTACTGTTTATGTATAGACGATCTGAGACCAAGCGTGCGGCCAACCCAGAAGATTTAGCATGTTTGAATATAGGGCCCAGAATACGTCGTCTCTCTGCAATTTCTTTTGGCCAATCCTGTGTTATAAAAATCTTGCTATCTTTGGATAATTTGTTTTTTTTCATCTCCATGATACGATTTATGTCTCCATGCCAGTGAAATTTGGCGATTATAGGTCTCACCTTTTTGTCCATCGGCGGCCCCTTTCTGTGACACCTCACTATTTTAATATCCTCAAAATCGTGTAAATCTAAGTCTTTGAAAATGCGTCGTAGTTTTTTTTCACACATATTAGAAGTTTCACCTTTTTCTTCCAGCACTCCATAAAATAGCAAGTTTTCACGTCGTGAATACGATTCCAGCCCAATAATTTTTTCCTCAAGCAATTTGTTCTTTAGTTCAGATTGTTTTAGGTCATTTTCTAGAACGTCACAGCGTTTGCTCAATAAATTTATGTCGCGTTTATTAACACCTGTAGCTGTGAAAGCATTCGTGGCAGTATCACCGGCAAAGTTTATAGAACTGTTTATATTAGTTTCCAGTGTTGACATTCTATTACATAGATCTGTGTACAACGCCTTGGCCCAAATTGGTGTATCCTCAGGCAGAACAATGGGCTCAGCCAACACTGGTGAGTGTATGCGTGGCAGTTTCATACAGTCATCGCCATTACTTTCTGGGCTCATCTCCAGTTCAGAATTATCTCGTTTATTTTCAGTCATTGTGATTGCGTATTTTCAATAAAATTATGTGCATAAGGTGTGTACTATGTTCATAAAAACAATTATACCTTCCACATAGCTTAAAAATGTCCACTTTTATTCCAAAGAGATTTGTAATTCAAAGACGTGAAAACTCGACTCACTTGTTCTCCGCCATCTTGTAAAATCAGAGTTTTTATTATCAGAATCACACAAAAAACTAATCAACACATGTGCAGAGTAGGGTCTTTCCTTTAAACCAAACTTGAAACAAATCCATAAAGCGGTTCACGCTCTAGAGAACGACATAGGATTTTGGTGGCCATCTTGGATTCTGTTGAAGAAGCTGAAAATTGCCGGAAAAAAATTACAGGGCAAATTTCCTAGGGCCAATATGCATACTGCAAATATTTCGAAATAATCCGAGTAGGGTTGTATGGCTATATTACCAAATTTTGATGATGGCCAAAATGAGCAAAACAGAAATATCCGCTAAAATACTAAAACGTAAAAAAATCAAAGTTTTTATTATAAGAATCACACCAAAAGCTTTTCAGCTCACGGCCAGTGTAAGGTCTTTCATTTAAACCAAACATGAAACAAATCGATGAAGCGGTTCGGGCTCTAGCGTGCGCCATAGGATTTTGGCAGCCATCTTGGATTTTGTTAAAAAAACTAAAAAACGCAAAAAAAAAATTACCAGACAAATTCCCCAGGGCCAGTATGCATACTGCAAATATTTGGAAATAATCCGAGTAGGGGTTTTCGAGTGAGAGCAGAAACAAGTGGCGGCGGCGGCGGCGACGGGCGGACTCAGCAAAAACAATCAGTCTCCACCACCACATAGTGGCTGGAGACTCAATAAAAGTCTCAAGTATTAGGCCTTTCCTTTAACAGTTTGAGGTAAGTGATAGTTGAGGAATAGTGACTTTGTACTACTGCATCAATTACATAGGCCTATATTATTAGTTACGTTATAAATAACGTAGAAGATAAAATGCACACAATTATTATGTTAAGAAATGTGAATGCAGAATTTATTTATAGATTTTGTAAATATTTAAATTCCTTGATTTTTCCCTGAAATTTTGTCAAAATTATCAAACTCCCTGATTTCTCTCAAATTTATCAAATTCCCAGATTTTTCCCTGACTGGAAAACACGATCTCACTTTTCCAGTTTTTCCCTGATTTCCAGTGAGAATGGGAGCCCTGATTTTAAGGTGCTGCATTAACCGTAAGATCCCTTTTCCCGTTAAGTTATCTTATTTAAATTTTAAACCACTTGAAGTTATGTCTCGCTACTGTCACCCACAGCTTAAAGTGGGTGAAAATTGCTCATAATTGTTTAGGACCAAACATTTTCAACTCTTTATTTTAAACACTCACTTCATTCACAATATCAATAATTTGATCACCTAATAATAACTAGATGTTATATTTGCATGGCAAAATCTCCACTTTCAATAAATTAAAAGTTTATTGCCAATGCAGTAACGATGGGGGTATTAGTAGTGCCATGGCGGCAAATTAGCTGATTTTCAAACTCAACCAGGCTAGTCCAGAGAGTATTCATGAAAAATCTTGTGAAGACGATAAACAGCACGAAAACAATTAAATCTCCACCTCATAGTGGGTGGAGACTTAACCCAGCTACATGGAGCTACTTGTGACTTACCGGGTAAGTTGTGATAATTTGACATGTGATGAGATGTGAGGGGAGCTCCGTACTGAGCCATAAGACGAGCTCGTAACTCAGCTTCTGACCCGCATGCCGAGATACTGGCGTTCTGAAAAAAACGAAAAAATGTATTAACCCTTAAAGCGCTGACATATTTTTGCATAAACTATGGAGACCAGAGGGGTTTTTTCAATTTAAAATCATCATAAATGTCTTAGTTGGCTCTTTCCGATTCATTTATGTATGTTATAGGTCTACGGCCATTGTTTTACTGCTACAGTACAGGGATCGACTTTAGTAGTTTTTTTTAATATGACCTCTTATACATAGCTATAAATAGTTTTACTGTTACAGTGCGGGGACCGACTTTAGTTGTCAGAATATGACATCTACAGATGTCAGATCCTGACGACTAAAGTTGATCCCCGCGCTGTGAGGGTTAAAGTGCTAATTACGTCTAGAGCTGTTTTTAGCCGTCTTAATTGTCAATCAAACAGCAAAATTTGCATGATAAACATGCTTTACATTTGCTAGATTGGCATAACCTTTGATTCAAATTGTAAATATGAGTAATTTTTACCCACTTGGAATTGTGGGTCGCTGTAGCGAGATACAACTTCTGGTGGGTAAAAATTAAAATTATACCACTTAGCGCTATAATGGGTAACCTTATTAATTATAATAATTTACTGTTTAAAAAAAATTATGTTTCACTTTTTTCTTCGTTTGAAACAGGAGCTGCTAAAGCAATCTCCAGCGTAATATGAAGAAATATATTTCTATTTAAACAGATATTTCACACAAAGACACCCTTTTTAATAACAACATGTGCAGTGTGCAGATTGAGCAACGCTGAACTGTTAACAACACGCCGTGTGGGCAGAGTGAGCAACGCTGAACTGTTAACAACACGCCGTGTGGGCAGAGTGAGCAACGCTGAACTGTTAACAACACGCCGTGTGTGCAGAGTGAGCAACGCTGAACTATTAACAACACGCCGTGTGTGCAGAGTGAGCAACGCTGAACTGTTAACAACACGCCGTGTGGGCAGAGTGAGCAACGCTGAACTGTTAACAACACGCCGTGTGTGCAGAGTGAGCAACGCTGAACTGTTAACAACACGCCGTGTGTGCAGAGTGAGCAACGCTGAACTGTTAACAACACGCCGTGTGGGCAGAGTAAGCAACGCTGAACTGTTAACAACACGCCGTGTGTGCAGAGTGAGCAACGCTGAACTGTTTTAATCAGACAACTGTTCATGCGCAAACTCGTGCAAGCAGTCTACTCAGTTTGATTTTGTTAGGCTTGCAACGTGTCAAAAAAAGGGCAAATCAAACAAAACTACTGTTTCTCAGCATTACGGTTAATAATTCAGATGCTGATAACAAAATACTAATAATAATAGCCATTGGAATAAACTGCACACTTTTACTTACCATAGCGTCAGTGACAGTAATAGCGCTCGGTTTTAATTTGTCTCGGGGTTGACCAATAGATATGTTGGGCATGCTGCTATTCACCATCTTTGACATCATCTGTAGCGGTAAAACTGCTGCTTCCTGATTAAAAAATATAACAGTTCATAGTTTACGAGTAATCAGTAATGTTTCTGCAATAAATAAATAACAAGAAAGAAAATAATATGTGGTGTATATGAGTATGCTAAGAACATGGAATTAGTCAATACAACGTTTGATCAAGAAATATTTTTTTTTAACCACTTGAAATTGTTGGTTGCAGTGGGTACAAATTTATATCTCATAACTTAGAGGATGAAAAACACCTGGATGTGTAACATTTTTACTCATTTCCAGTTACCATGGTTACAAGGGATAATAAAAAAATTACTTTATGAAAAACAGTCATCTGCAATGTTTCAGGTTTTTGGCTTGCTGAACACATTGCTATAGCTTATGTACGCAGGAGACATGTTCGAAGTGTTGTGAAAGACCAGAAATATTTACCAAAACCTTTAAAAAAATGTACTACCTCAGACCGGTGTTTTACATCTGAATTTGCAAATCTACAAATAAAAATCCCTGTAGCTTTACCTCTTTCTGTGGAGTAGTGTCTGCTGATCCCTGGGATAGTTGTGAGCTCGGAGGCGTGTTAGGACCAGAATCAGGGTTACTGTCACACAAACCTGCAATGTCAACTGGAAATAAAAATATAACAATTTTTAATTTTAAAACGTATAAATATTTAATTTTTCCAGAGTGACGATCCACTTTTGATATCAGATTTTAAAGTCAAAATATTATCTTCTTTAATTTTAAAAATAGTAATATTTTATTCTTCCACAGTGACGAACCACTTTTGACATCAGATTCTGAAGTAAAAAAATTGATCCTCTGAAAACACTAAAAGTTATAAAAGTCATAAGTACTTAAGTTTTTGTGCGTGTCAATTTTCGGAGCAAATAAATTATTTGCATCGGTTTTTATTGTTTGCTAATCTGACTAAATACACCAAAACAGAATAAACGAGATCGCTGACGCTAACGATATCCCCCGCCATTAATTAAAGTCAATAATGGCTCAAAGTCAAAGGTTAAAAAATAGGTCAAAGGTCACAACCCCCCAATAGGCACATCTATACCCCCTAAGGGATATGTGTGGCAATATGCAGATAATCCAGCAAACGCTTTCCGAGCTATCGTCCGTAAAATGAACTTATCGTCTGCCATCAATTAAAGTCAATAATGGCTTCAAAATCAAAGGTAAAAAATTAGGTCAGAGGTCATAACCCCCGAAAGGCACATCTACACCCCCTGAGAGAAGTGTGTATGCAATATGAAAACAATCCAGCAAAGCTTTCTGAGATATCGTCCAGAAACTGAACTTATCATCCAAAATCAATTTAAGTCAATAATTGCCTCAAAATCAAAGGTAAAAAATTAGGTCAAAGTTTATAACCCACAAAAAGCCCATCTACACCCCCTGAAGGATATGTGTATGCAACATAAAAGCAATCCGGCTAACGGTTTCAGAGATATCGTCTGGAAACAAAACAAGGACGCACAACCGCACGGCCAGACAAGATGATGACAATATCCCCCGCCTCTACTTCGTGGGGATAAAAATAAGTGGAGCAAATGCTCTGTACATCAACAGCAGTTGATATTTGTTTGTTAATTTTTACAGTGCTACACACACTTTTTTCTGGAAGGATTATTTACCAAATTTCATCAGATCTTGAGCGATAACTAGAAAAAAAGTCAAGCTAAATTTGAAAGAAATCCAATAAGCAGCTCAGAAGATACTGTGTTTGCAAGCTCTTTGTGTGGCCATCACAGAAAACACCTTTCTATGCGTCATTACAAAAAACAAACATTGTGATAGAATTTTTTTTTTTTTTTTTTAAATAATACACAAAAATGCCTTAAAAAATGACTCATTTGGCCAGATATGAAATCAGGAAAATAATTGTTAGTGAAGGCCCTCTAAAATTACTAGGGCAAATCAAAATAAGTGATGAGGGAAAATCAGGTCATTTTAAAATAGTACAAAGTATAAGTAGCTATTAACCCCTTGAGTGCCACTATGACGACTTAAGTCGTCATACTTTTGTCGCTCCCCTGTGCCCCAATGACGACTTGATATGCTTATTTTCATAAATTCATGGCTTCCGTCGCCCATCTTGAATTTTAAACTTTTGACAGAATATTCCTATAATAATCTGTAATACCTCATTTTTGACTAATTTGAGAACACTGATTCCATTGGCATGGTTATTTTTGCGATTCAAGGCCATCTAGAGGTCAAAACAAAGATGGTTGCTATCACGGCCATCTTGAATTTTAACCTTTTGACAGAATGGCCCTAGAATCTTGTGTAATGTCTCCTTTTCGACTAATTTGAATACACTGAATTCAGTTGAATGATTATTTTTACGATTCACTGTCATTTGAAAGTCCAAAACAATATGGTCACCAATAACCAGAAAATACATGGAAACTGTAAAAAGTGTTTCTATTCAAGATTTTTATCTACTTTGCCCTTGAAATGACCTTTATATGACATTCTCCTGACCCTGGAGTAGCACCTCAGTAAATGGGAACCCCAAACCATTATTACCCAGGTGTGGGTGCTTCAGGTGTTTTGTGACTTGAAGCCCATGTTCTACAAGACCTCAATTGACCTTATTTTGCACTGATGTTAGCACTGGTACAGGGTGTGATATAAGAGGGAACAGGTCAGGGTTTGACACAAACTTTTATGAGCAGTGGTCCACAGGACCACCAGCTCAGAAGATCTGGTGGTCCTACAATTTTTTTTGTGGTCCTGGTAACAACTAACGTTACAACACTTGCAAATCTTGAACCAAATTTTTTCACGCTTGCGATGTGTTTCCACATTGCTAATTTTGTAAAACCACAAAAGGCATGACAGGAGACAGATCAAGGATGATGAGCGATATCAATGTGAATAATTCATGACCCTCATGATTACGAACACTTGTTTTGTTCCGTCAAAAGGGTGAGAGAGGGTACAGTGCTTCTGGTATTATCACCCGCGAGTTGCGACGATTGTTTATATCTTTGGGGCATGTAACAATTCTGATGATACTCGCCGTCAGATAAAAGGGACCCCGTGAGATAAGACATTTTCAATTTTCTAAATTTTGAAAATTTAATTTATATGAAGCTATATAGCCTACTGATCTTAACTAAAAATACAAAAAGTCTAAAAACAACTTTAAAGCACCGACAAAGAGTGAAATGGTTATATTTCCAGATCGTATATTGCCATGTAAACAAAACAAGTCAGCAATATGCAGCACTTAAAACCACATATTCCCACGTCTTGGACGGTGAGATCAAAGCAATCGCCGCTAATTGGTGTCTTATAGTCAGGACACACGAGGGATACATCTGCAGCACTGATTGTCTGCCCAACGCTGGGCCGACGGCTTCAACATTTGGCCCAATGCTGCAGGAACATTCAACCGTCCTTTAGCAAGTGTTTAGGTATACAAAACGTTTGTTTGGGTTTTAAGCGGATTCATAGAAATGTTGATAACAAATATTTTTTTAAATCAAAAAAAAAAAATCATGATCTTGGGGATACACTACTTCATTACAAAACTAAAAACGAAAATTGATGTCATCCCAAGGAGCCGCTTTAACTTGTATCGCATGTTTTTCTCCGACTGCTCAGTCAATTCTCAACCAATTTTCGTGAAATTTTGCAAGGACTCTGTTTGAGTCATCCGCTGAAAAAAATATTCTATAGCTCAAAAGTTACGACCATCTGGCATGTAATGCAATTTTTAAACTTTTATTTACCAGTTTATTGGATTTATAGAGGGACGTCGTAATTACAAATCTACTACATGTCAAATGGTCTAACTTTTGAACTATATAAAACATTTTGATGAAAATTTCGCAGTATTTAGCGAGTGACTCGAAAATAGGCCCTGCAAAATTTCTTAAAAATTGGTTGAGAATTGACTGAGACATCGGCAAAAAACATGCGATACAAGTTAATCTGACGGCCAGTAGTCTATAGGGCTAGATATTTTGGTGGTTCACAGGACCACTGGATAGAATGATCTGGTGGTCCGACATAATTTATGGTGGTCTCGGACCACCGGACCACCATCAGTTGTGAACGCTGCGGGTGATATAAGAGTGGGGTATTACCCCTCCAAGCCACATATAGTCACTGTACCCCCTGGGATGCGTGTTGGAAGGCTTCCCAGCCACAATATGTCAACTGTGTGGAACACTCATTTGCAACAAAAAACATGGCAACTGTAAAAATATGTTTTTATTCAATATTATAGCGGGTTTGACCTTGAAATGACCTTGATATGACCTTGACCTGATCCTGCAATAGAACACTAGCAAAGGGCAACCCCAACCCATGTCACCTTTAGTACCCATGTGTGGGTGCCTCAGGTGCTTTGTGACATCAAGCCCATGTTCCACAAGACTCCAATTGACCTTTTTTGCATTGATTTTAGTGTTGGTAGAGGGTGTGATATAAGAGGGGACGGGGGATATAAGATTGGGGTATCATCCCTCCAAGCCACATAATATTCACTGTACCCCCTAGGATGCGTGTTGGAAGGCTTCCCAGTCACAGTATGTCAGCTGCAGCCTTGTGGAACACTCCTTTGCAACAAAAAAATGTAAAAAATGTTTTTTATTCAATATGTTAGCTTGTTTGACCTTCAAATGACCTTGGCATGTCCTTGGTGTAGTACCCCTGTAAAGTCTAACCCCAACTCAAATCAGTTTGGAGCCAGGTGGGGGCCCATCAACTCTGGGCAAGGATAATTCACATGGCAGATTGTTCCCCTAAAACTCCCTGTGCTGGCCTTATGTGGCGTGGCACAGGGGAGCACAATCTTGGCACTCGGTAATTTTTCATGACAAGTTATTTTTAAAAACTGAGGCAAAACACAACACGAAACACAAAAGAGTTCACAGAAAAAAACATGTATAGTATACATTTTATAAATAGCCATGCCAAGATGAAAGTAAATTGCACGCAATGCTTACACACAATCACACCATGCTTTTGGTATTAAATAGGATATTTTGGGGGGATTGTGAGTTCACACAATTGAAAACAAAAACAAGGAAAAATTGTGTCGACCGTAGTTTGTTAATATCACGCTGCTAGAAATAATCATTCAGATTTGACTGCTTTACCATTACGTTTAAAAGTAAGTCATTTGCGTGACTATAGCCTTACTATTCACTGTATCATGCGGTCAGATGATTTGCATTGATAACAAATATCACCACAAATACGCAACAAGACATTTGCATGCATAAGCTGCTACACTACAACCTAGTGGGTCGTTGGGTGCATTCAGCAAATTGCAGATGAACAATTGAATGCAAATCATCACGGCAAGAAAGCAGGCAGATTTCAGCGCATTTGTTGTAAGTATGTCTCGTTGGGTTTCAAGGGTTGAGATTTTTGACCTTTGAAACCCAAAGTGACATTAAAGGCCTAGCTTGAGGAGTTGGATTAGAAATAGTTGTGTTGGTCTTCAGCAGATAAAGGGTGGATGCTCCTACTCACTTGACATGGGGGTATGATTTTGTAGGTGAGCCACGACGTGGCGCTCTTTACGTCTCAGCAGTGGACTACCTCGACGCTCTAGCATCTTTTGTTTTAGGGCTAAACGTACCTTAAGATTTGGCTCGGACGCTGAAAGCACCAGCTTGATACAAATCTACAGACAGCCACAACAACACTGGCAAGCAGCAGAGGATCTGATAAACAACCCTCAAAATGTATTCTAACCCATGTGCTGCGGTATTGTTGGTTTCTATTTTTCATTTATTTGAAGCTAGAATTGCTAACGCAATTAACAGTTCAAATGAATGAAAAATATTTATGTTTATGAAAAATAGACATCTCCTAGATTTAAAAAAATATTTGATGAAATATTCTTTTACAAATTTTATTGGAATTTAATTTGGTTTGGAACGGCCCCAGCAAGCATGGGTCATTGACCCAGTGCTGGTAAAATATTAGCCCACCGCCTGCGACGCTGGCACAACATTGAACCAGCACAGGAATATATCCAGCAGAACAAGAGTTAATTCAAGTCATCTGATGCTTGCCTACTACACCACATATACCTAGATACATTAAACATATTCTGAGACTCACTGGACAGGGGCCCACGTTTTTTAGTAATCAGTTCACGCCGGTGTGTGATCGGGCTATTTCGCTGCATCACTTTCTGGCGTAGAGACATCTTACTGCGCATCTTCAGGTTTGGTTCAGAGACTGAAAAGCAAATCTTAGTAGACATTGTGTGGGGAAAAAATAGGGAAAAAGTTATGATAACAAATTTACAGGGCTTTTAGTGTCAAAATCAACAAGTAACCTATGAAGAATCGCATCTGCAAACTTGAAAAATTCAGTTAATTCTCACCCATTATCATTTTATTTATTTTTCGACACATGGGTCATTAACAATATCAGATGTTTCTTCAGGACATTAATTAACATATATTATTTATATATGTTAATGTATATTTGTATTAAAATACATAACGTATTCAAATTATGTCATAATCAGTAAGTAAATGAGCTCGACTTTGCTCTATCGCTGGTCCCCTCTGCGCCACCAGAGCAAAAATAAAAAAGATCAGGTCAATGACAACAATACATGTATTATAATCTAGCTCAAACAAATTATTGTAAATGTTTTGGAACAACTAGTTATCACATTTCTCTATGCCTGGCGATTGCAAAACTTTATAATTATCAATACAAGATTTATTGAGAACAAAGGTACAATTTATATGACAAACAAAAGTAACAAAACAGTTTTATTTGACATATAATGAGAAAGGCTTCAACCATTATAGCACCAATCTAGAAAAAAATTAGTCTTGCATTAGAATTTGTGTCTTGCTGCTGCGTTCCACAAATTTGAGGAGATTGAAAATTATTTGGATTTTTTAAATATTTAAATCAAAACTACACTGCAATAAAACAATACCAGTCAGGGATCGACACGAACACTGAGAAAATCTCTTAAGGCCAGATACTAGCCCAGGGAAAAATTAGAAATACCAGGTGTGCCGCTTCATTTATTTTTCACACCCTTTGAGTTATGGCTAAAGTATCAAAACAAGTCTAAATTTACTAGTTAGCAGTTGATAAAGTTGTTGATAATTCAAATTTTATGTTAATGAATTATATTGTTCCAGCGATGGCGATACCTTGTATGGTAAGGACAATTAGACGACGCTAAGGGCCAGTAATTATCTGAAGCTACTGGCCGCTTGGGATCCTACGACGCTGGCCCAACATTGAACTAGCAATAGGTGAATGGCAGTTGACTCGGTTGGGCATTTCCAACACCCACCCTCCCCAATTAGGAGTACAAAAAGAATCAGTTAAGTATGTAGACATCACCAGTTATTACCACTATGTACACAAGCCGTTATCAGGTATTGTGTCATAGGTGTGAGCGCGAGACATCAGGGATCAAGGTGTTTTCCACTGTGACAATGGCTTGGGTGGAGTAAATATGACGTAGCAATAGTTCAATGAGGCACTTCACTTTCTGAATAATAAAAGGGCAACATGGCACCCCTGAAGGGCAACATGGCGCACATGAAGGGCAACATGGCGCACATGAAGGGCAACATCAGCACACAAAAGGCAACATGGTGCTGCGCCATGTTAGAAATGGCTAGATGAAACACTGCAGTTCAACACTGGTACTGGGAAAATAATAAAGCAGCTCACCTGCTTTCCTCAGAGGATAATCATCATCGTATTCGCCGAGCAGGTGAGCTCTCAGCGGAGGCGACATGCCGCTCGTCGGGGGAGAGTGTATCTCCAGTGAGCTGTGCTGTGTGGCCCTGAAACACAACAGATTGTCACGTATACTAACAGGAGAAAAACAACATTATGTTTCAAATGACTGGTACAATTAAAAAAAAAATTATAAAAAAAAAAAAAATTATGATCAAACAACATGTTAACCTTCTAAGCACAACATAGTAAAGTTTCAATTTTGACAAACTTAACTCGCTACAATATTAACAGCGATCCACAACAAGCGAGTAAAAATTTGCGCAATTTATTTCGAAACTGATATCAATCCAGCAAATATAAAGTTAATTTCCTTTTCAAATTTTCTTTATTTTTTCTCATATTTTACTGTTAAAAAATGGTCATTAGATTTTACAGCCTTTTCGAGTCTGATAGCTAGATTTTATCACTCAGTATTAATCATACATGTAATTACATAAACTCTTATCCTGCGAAGTTAAATTATTTGAATTTTCACCCACTTGCAGTTGTGTCTCGCTACCGTGACCCACAACTTCAAGTGGCTGAAAATTACTCATATTTGTATAATTTGATACAAAATATTTGCAAATCTTGATGTCTAAAAACACATTTCGTGACAAATAACTGTGATTTGAACAGCTAACTAAACGGTTAGAGGGTAAAAGTTAAGCTTGAGAATTCAATAAGTTGGTCTGATTGTGACCATTATTGATTGGTTACCATGGTTACCAATCGAGGCAAGATACCTGAAAGTTTGCAATTTGTCATTAGATAGTCTCATGGACAACCAGTAAAGTAGCCGACTAGCAATAATGTTTCAATCGATTTGTTTGTTTAAAAAATTGAATTGAAACAATTGCTATAAAATATCTATCTATGATACATAAAATGTATAATGCAAATCTGTTGTAGCATTTCTACAACCTGATTTTAACTAATGGCATGCAAAGCATTGAAATTTTGCAAAGCAATTAATCTTTTCTTGTAATTAAGTATATTTCATTCATTTGAAGCTGAAATTTACATCCTAAAAAAAATTAAAAACAATTTCATTGATAAAAAATAGACTTAATACATACTCACAAATTTTTCAAAGTTATCAACTGAACATTCACTGCAAGATATTACCATGATTACATAGATAATAATTTCATTGGCATTTGATTTCATTTTCAATTGACATTAAACCGCATGCACACTGTAGAATCCCGTTATAACGCGGTAGTTGGGGTCCAAGAAACAGGACGCGTTATAAGCGGATCGCGCTATAGCGGGACGGACGACCGTTCTACCGCTGATGGTCAATACATTGGGTCTATATATGGACACGCAAAACCAGGAGGTGATACCAGGCGGTGATAGTCGTCGCTATGCTAGTATGTACTAGATATTACAATGTTTATAACATACATATAACTTTGGTCAATAAAACGATCTATATATCTATAGATATAACAATGTATTAACACTCGTGAGATATGATGACATATTGTGCCCCTGAAATCACTCCATGTGTAGTTAACAGATTGAAGTGCGACATTGGGCCGGAATGGAAGGTGTAAATGATCTACACAGACTCTGTGCACACTATGGGATCACACAAGGCGTGATTAGAGTATACGTTTTATAACAAATACGCTGCTCTATTTCGTGCCAAAAATTAGGTGTATTCTTAAAACTGATTGAAAGGTATAATGAGAGGGTGGGCTTTGAAAACAAGGCGTTGAGAATCGACAAGATTTGCTAGAATTATATCGCTACTCTATGATTCACTATCGGCTTAAGGCTGGTACAGCGTCGTATGAAGTGGGCTAGCATTGATACAACATTGATCAATACACTGTGCAGATGTGTACTGGTAGCTTCTAATCACCGTTCCAGATAGCTATATCCTTCTAAAGATACGCCTTTTTGAAATTAACTGTTCACAGACTGTGTCACGTCTGCAGATGTCTGACGGCCCTGCATTGACAAGATACGACTTTTTCATGTTTCCAGCCGACTAAATGTATAACTCAGATTATAGTGGCTGAAAATGTTTTCTGGTGATACATGTATAACTATTTTTACTGTATCTTAAATACTTTTTAGCTTGTCTGTTAGTAATTTAAAACCATGTTTAAATGGGTTTTTCAATGTATATTTTTTTTTATATGCGGTGCATTAACATCTAGTGCGCCTTTGGCTTTACAAGGTGCTTCACACCACTAATTGGCAGGGGACGTCAGCGGTGTCAGGGTGTTAGCTAGTTGTGATAATCATTGCACTACAAATTCCTACTTTTTCCATTATGATCATACGGACATGTACTAAATATCACCAGAAAGCTTATTCAACGCTGAAAATAATGATATAAATTAGATAATAATAGCTCCTAAACTCACAAAGTTATGGATTTGGAAAATGTGGTAGGGTATAGCATCACGGGGGATAAACGTGAACGGGGCACACGCCGCCACGAGACGTCAAGCCGATACCGCTAATGACGCATTAGCATTAGAACAACACTGCACCGATGTTTCGCGCCGACCATATTCACAACCACGTGCATTACAGTGCCTCAGAATGTATGCACTTAAAGATAATGTCTGTGTGTGTGCGTGCGTTGTGTTGTCTGTGTTGTCTGCCACGGCAGTGCAATATGATCGTGATATATAGCGCTGTATCAATAATAATATCAATAATAACGCGGTATACCAATATCGTCAAATAGCCTACCGCGGTATAGCAAGGTTGTCATATAGCATGGTATAACAAAATCATCATAGGACCTATACCGCAGATCGTTGCTTTTTATTTCTTTTTGAACAGTAGCAGTCAAAAGGTCAATCCGAGGCGTCGTTAGTAGTCGCGCCTGTCTACAGTGTGGCCGCGAATACGGAGGTGGTGTGCAATGATCACTGCATGAAAAAAAACGGGATCCATGCGCGTACCGCGTTATAACCGATATCGCGGTGTAACGATTCCCGTTATAACGGGATTCTTATAACTGTATGCCAGCCCAGCAAGACACGCATTAAAATTAACAATATTATTTTGTCGTCAGAAACTTGTGTATGTGGTTGAGATATTATTCAGACTGCATAATTATCACCAGCAATCGGATAATTATCATATTTGTCACAAAATAGTAGATCGATACACAACCTTTGGAATTAAAGAGTCATATGAGACAATTTGTCATGTGGCGATATGACCCTTTAGTGCCAAGGGGTTGAATGATAACTCTCTGTGTGTTGTAGGCATATTTGATACAAGACCAGTCCTCAAAATTTTATGTGTTGGTAGTTTTTAAATCATTGTTTATTTTCCATATATTTGTTGCCATTTGTAAACAAATAACTGCAGAGGTGGCAAATCATGGGGAATGCAGGAAGCAGTGTTTAACCACTGTTAGAATACACTGAAAGAATGTTGTTTTAACGTTGGCCCAATGTCTTCGACGCTGGCCCAACATTGAAACAGCATTGTTTCAATGTATTGTGTTTGTTGGGATACAGTAAGCAGTTTTAAACCCTTACAGCGCTGAAATATTTTTGTATTTGAAATATTTTTGGGGACCAGCATTGTAATAAGCCAAGCCAGCCTTCTGGATCATCACATAAGCCTAATAATCCAACAGATATCATATCCTCAGCTTGGTATCAGAGGGTCGTATCTGCCACTATTGTGGCATATACGACCCTCTGATACCAAGCTGACAAAATGTGAATATCTAGATATATGTAGCTGTTTTTAACCCTTTTGCTGCCGGAACCGTATATACACGGTTTCAAGCAAGTTTCTGACCAAATAAAATGTCTCTGTAATCCATGATATAGTTTGTGATAGATGCTCAGTTAATGAAATAATTCAATTTTGCAGATGACTATTTAAGAAATGGACATATTTCTCGTCATTTGGATGAATGAATGGAAAATAGGAACAAAACATTCAGCAGCGCACCCCTTTTGAAACTGAATTTACCATTGTCATCTTTATCCACTACAAACTGCGAATTGCTGTTGCAATTTTCGACTTGTAGTGGATAAAGATGACTTGAAGCGGCTGACAAATGAAAAAAATATATTGTTATTATTAAAACAATTCAATAGAAATGTTCCTTCTAAAACCTCCTAAAACTAGGTGTAGGAAATTAAGTCAACAAGTTTGCGAGATGTAAAATGATGCCTTGATGCATCGTGAGGGTTTAAAGGGTTAATTAATTCTTGTTTTTCAAAACATAATTTGTTAAGAGATTAGCATTAAATTTGCTATATTCACATATGTGGTAATTGAAATTGAGTATAAATATTTAAGTGCTTTTCACTCAATTGGAGTTGTGGTTCATGCGAACGAGACACAGCTTCAAGACTTGTGGGAAAATTAAAGTTGTCCAACTTACAAGTCCATTTAAGGGATAACACAGTTATCTACACTACACAAAATCATCTCAACTGAGGTGGTAGGCTTAAAATGGTCCCACCTCAGTGTGGAAGATTATGTAAAACTGAGCCGCTCATCCCGTCAGGCAGGGGTGTGTAGTTGGGGCTGGTTCAGGCCAATGTCGTAGACGGTGGGCCAGCATTGAGCCGGCTTTGGCTGCACACCTCTTGTTTAACGGGCCACACTGTAACCACCACCCGCACATATATTTTTGTATTCAGAGTGACTTGTAAGCCATTTTGGACTGGACATTTTACAGTGCATGTCACTAAAAGCAATAAACTTCTATTATTAGATACGGCTCGTACACCAATAACTGTCTTATCCCTCAGAGCGACAAGTTAAACAACTTGAGACAAAATTCCTATTGCATTGTTTATTATGCATAATATTAACCCTTACAGTGCCGGGACCGAATTTAGTCGTCTGACGACTAAAGTCAATCTGTAAAGTCAATCTGTAAAGTCACTGTAATAGTGAAAATATTTCTAATGGCCATAGACCCATAACACAGGTATTCGAATGAATCGGAAAGAGCTGAACAAAACATTTATGATGATTTCAAATTGAAAAAAAACTTTGTTCTCCATGGTTTGTACGAAAGTAATTTGGCGCTTTAAGGGTTGAAGGGAGCAATGACAAAAAAAATTATGAGTTCAGAGTTCAGAGCACCAGTCAAATTATGATATCAAGAAACATAAAATAAACTATTTAAGAAAAAACTTTGGTACATTAAATAATCAATTAGTCAAATCATATAAAATCAAGCGTGTTTAAACATTGAATAAAATTATGAATCATTGGCACGATCATTATTATTCACATTTTATCACATTTCATAGGAAGTCATTCAAAAAAGAGCCAAAGACGAAGAAGAAATCATTCTTTCCGTCTCCACAAGCCGTCAGACTACTTTATCAGTTGCTTTTTACATATGATTACCCTTGTTGTGAACGGGCTATTAAACCTCTGGAATGCCACTATTCACCACTAGATTCATAATTGTCCCTTTATGTGCAGTTGGTGTAATTGTGCATGCAGATAATTTATTGGTGATGAAAATGTAAAACTTTAATAAGTGAAACCGTCTCTGAGATTAGGATTGACCATTTTATAAAGTTAACTCTTTACCTGAGGATTTTAGGAGCTTCGAATGAAGGGGAAAAAAAACAAGGCTAGACTTCACGACCCACAGCTTCAAGTGGGTGAAAATTACTCAAGCTAGTTTAATTTGCAGGATTTGAGACCAAACATTAATTTGTAAATCATGATGTTTAAACACTTCATACCCAATAACTATAGACGTCAGAGATTCTGATGTCTAAAGTCGGTCCTCGCACTGTAAAAGATAAAATATTTATTACGTTCGTAGACCATTAACACAGGTATTCAAATGGAGCGGAAAGAGCTAACTTAGTCATTTATGATGATTTGGAATTGAAAAAAACCGTAATCTCTTGGTTGATATAAAAATATTTCAGCTTTAAAAAAGGTTAGAATCCTCACCTGATTGATAAAAGGGCAGGACAAGTGTCAGAATCTAAAAGGGGCTTCACATTTTTTTTGTCCAAATCTAATAACCTATTACCATCGGTCATGAATGTGCCAGATATAAATTATAAAGATGGACTTCAAAAATGTACTTAGTCCACAAAATATTATTTTTAATTTAATCAGTCAATTTTCAATTCAGAGTACATATCGGTGCATTATGGCTTGATATTTACTCAATTATGCTTCTTTAATTAATCGCTTCTCTAACATAATCCTCTCGATGATGAAAGTGCAGATTCAATGTACAGTGTGCAAAAATCTTACCCAAATTATCCCTTAAAGCGCTACATTGAAACATAGAAATTTTTACTAAGTTTTAAAGGACAGGATAACATTCTCCAAGGCCCAAATTCAAACAAAAACAATTTTGAGTACAGGATGATATAAATATAGTTTCACAGTCACTGTCGAACTATAAAATAATCTATATATAACAGGCCTAATACATATCACTGTGGTATTTTTAAATGGTCATCCTTTCTCAAAATCCAAGGTGTCTTGTTAAATATCCCCTTTTTCAAGCACTCTCATAAATTTCAAGCAGCCGTATAACCCCTTGGCCTGAATGTACAAACTAATTAGATAAAAAAAAAAGCCAAATGAATAATTTGATAATCAACAAGATCAGAGGCAATTGAAATAGGTTAATTGTATCGAGTGTCTTATTTTCCAAAATATACCATAATTGTTTTCAGTGCTTAAAGGGTCTTTAGGTGATTGTTTGATCCAGAGGGTTAATAACTATTCCTAATTGTTTGCATAGCATATTGTAAGGGTAGTTTTATTTAAAAATGTATAGGGAGAGGTCAGGAAACATTCATTCCTAATTCTTAAATTGTTAAAGACACTTTTCTCTGATCGGTTTAAGTCAAATCGTAACCGTACGAGCACCAGATTCATTGATTAAAATTGTTGCCCACTTGAAGCAGTGTCCCACTACTGTGGCCCACGAATTACACTCCAAAACGTTAGTTGATATGCTTATAACAAATTTTTAACCCTTTTGCAGCTGAATTGTTTGCGACTATTTTTTTCATTCATTCAAGCTGGAATTGATGAAGCAATTTCCAGTTTCAAATGACGACAAATATTTATATTTAAGAAAAGAAGACATCTGTAATATTGAATTATTGGATTAACTAAAGAATCTACCAAATTATTTTTATCAAACCTAGTGATATTTCTGTTGATCAAAAAATATACTTGAAACCGTCTATAGACGGTTCTAGCAGCACAAGTGTTAAACCGTCTATGGACGGTTGTAGCAGCACAAGTGTTAAACTCTATAAGTTGTGATTGGTGCTCCCCGGGTTAAGAACTAATTATTTAACCCTTGTCCTGCCGAATTACTTCAATTGTATTTTTTGTCATTTGAAGCTGGAATTGCTGACGTAATTTCCAGCTCCAAATGACAAAAAATATTTATATTTTTTAACTGAATCTACCACAAACAGTATTATCTATTTCGGTGACGCATAATTTGGTTTGAAATCTGCTTGAAACCTGTATATATACGGGCGTAACAGGACAAGGGTTAAGATTTTAACGTTAACAGTGAACCAGAGGTGAACACATTATACTCCATGTTTCCTGCCCAGAACCCCTTTACACTTTTAGTCAGACCAGCACTAATGCCTTACACTGCCGGTAGAATGGGCCAGGAAGTCTGGAAATTGACACTGAAAAGTAAAATCAACAACACTCAGTCACAAAAACAACTACAACATTAAAACAATTGCAGCTAAATGACAACATTGACCCAATGCTGGTTCAATGTTGGACCAGCGTCGTGGAGGGAGAACCAAAATTGAACAAGTGTTGGGTCAATGTTTCTTGTCTTGTCATCTATCTTCGCTTTAAAAAAAAATTACACAGAGAGCCTAAATTATGCTGCAAAGTTGGATGAATATTGCATTTAACGTGGTTAACTCAACTTAAGGCCTAAGAAAAGTGACTGCATCATAATTGTGTTAATAAGAAATTGATAATTTTCACTTAATAGTTGATGGCTGTCAAATTCAAGAGTTCTCCACTAAGGCTATCAAACATAACTCATCTGCGTACATTTTGTAATGTAAAAAGATTACAGTCCCATCAGAAAACTTTTTTTTCAAATGAATCTCCCAAACACAGCAATGTAATCTCCCAAAAATATATAATATGACACTCAAGAACAGAGAATTTAGTTCAGCTAAAAAAATTATTCTTAAGATCAGCGTTCAAACGTTCAACTGATATGAAACATAATGGCTGACTTTAATACTTTCTGAAATTCAACAAGTTTTAAACACACCATCTAATAAAATAGTAGTTAATATAAAGTCTGAATAGTATGCAAAACTAAAGACCAGTACCACTTCTAATAACCGTCTGCGAGCTGTACGATATATTGGAATTTTAACCCTTTGAGGCCTAATTTTTTTAATTAAATTTATAAGTGTAATAAATTTTTTGAATTAATATAGCGCTTTACAGTGCAAAACACACCAACGCAAACACAAACGCGAAATCGCGAAATGTGAGGCGTTTTTTCCTGTTGCAAGGTCAGATGGTGGTAGTGGCGCGAAAACCGGCGCGGAAATCTTACGTTTTAGCAATGATCAAATAGTGGCTTTTATAATCAGCACAAATTCGTGCGCAAACGATTTTGCGTACGTCTTTTTTGCGCTATTTGAAGATGCACTTAGTTTTCGGAAATAAGTGCATGCACTTATATTCGAACATAAATATATGTTTTAAATTTCTTCAAGTTCTTTAATTTCGTGATTATTTGATTTATTTCAGTTAGTAATCACTGACTGTAATTGTAAAGTTAAGTTGTGTGAGTGACTACTGGCAATAGGTGTTGACACTACTTGAACTGTCATATCACACTTTGTTTATCCACATATTTCAGCTTATCGAAATGTATAAGCCTTTACTAACTTCCGTTGGCCAGCCAGCCACGAGCCAACCGCCAGCCAGCCGCGAGCCAGCCGCGAGCCAGCCGCGAGCCAGCCGCCAGTCTGCCGCCAGCCAGCCGCCAGCTTAATTTGTAAAACTTTATCAAAATTTATAAGCCTTTACTAACTTCCGTTAGGGTAAAACAATAAAGAAAATTGACAAATATTCCTAAGGCCCACCAGCCAGAAAGCCAGCCAGCCTTGAACCAGCCAGCTATCCAGCCAACGGCCTTCAGTCAGCCGCCAGTCAACCGCCAGTCTGCCGTCAGCCAGCCGCCAGCTTTATTTGTAAAACTTTATCGAAATGTATAAGCCTTTACTAACTTCCGTTAGGGTAAAAAAATTAAGAGAATTGCCAAATCCAGCTATCCAGCCAACCAGCCATCAGTCAGCCGACAGCCAGCCGCCAGCAAGCCGTCAAAAAAGTAAGACTTTACTAACTTCTGGCTTTGTACAACAGTGCTTTAAATAATCCCAACAACAAAAGTGATTATTTGTTAACGTTGTTATAATAACACATTTTTTATTAACATGTAAATTGTATATCTAAAATCGCATGATAAAGATGTCTTGAAGGGTGTGAAAAAAAAAATTGCGATACATTCTTCAAGCTCGCCAGCCAGTTAGCATCCAGCCAGCCAAACAGCCACCGACCATCCAGCGCCAGCCAGCCTCGAGCCAACTGCCAGCCAGACGCCAGCCAGCCGTTGGCCAGCCGCCAGCCAGCAAGCCAGCCAGCATCCAGCCAGCCGCCTAGTAGCCAGCGACAGCCAGCCTCGAGACAACCGCCAGCCAGCCGCGAGCCAGCCGTTAGCCAGCCACCAGTCTGCCCCCAGCCAGCCGCCAGCTTTATTTGTAAAACTTTATTGAAATGTATAAGCCTTTACTAACTTCCGTCAGGGTAAAAAAAATAAAGAAAGTAGCCAGCAAGCCGCCAGCATCCAGCCAGCCAACCAGCCGCCTACCAGCAAGCGCCAGCCAGTCTGGAGCCAACCGCCAGCCAGCCGCGAGCAAACCGTTAGCCAGCCGCCAGCCACCAAACAGCCGCCAGCCAGCTGCAAGCCATGTTCAGATATGGCGCCATTCTAATGTGACATTATATTGACGGAATATGACATGATAATATTTTAGTGTGACCTTAGAATGGCAGGATATGTCACTTTTAAGTCTGGATATGGCATTTTAATGTCAGGATATTATGTTGTCATGTCAAGGTATAACATTCAATAACATTATATTGCTAGACGCACGTTACCATATTGTAATACAAAATCGACATGGAACATTCCAATATAAAGATGACACATGTCAGTTCAACATAAATATCGCAATATAATTCAGGACGGCCTCTACATTGACCAAATACACCAAAACTGCCAACAACAAAAGCACTTTGGAAGATTCAATAAAATTGAAAGTAAGATAGTGTTAGGACACACGCTCTTTGAACAGCATGTGTCCTTGCCCTCTCTTAATTTCATTTCCTCTTACACTAAAATGTCATATTGTGATGCACGCGATGCTCGTCATACAAACCTAAGGGTATCCATGAGTGTTCCACTTTAAATTTTATATTTATTGATGATTAATTTAATTGAGTTTTTAAAAGTATGAGCTAAGCACAATTCCATCCATCCATCCATCCATCCATCCATCCATTCATCCATCCATCCATCCATCCATCCATCCATCCATCCATCCATCCATCCATCCATCCATCCATCCATCCATCCATCCATCCATCCATCCATCCATCCATCCATCCATCCATCCATCCATCCATCCATCCATCCATCCATCCATCCATCCATCCATCTATCCATCCATCCATCCATCCATCCATCCATCCATCAATCCATCCATCCATCCATCCATCCATCCATCCATCCATCCATCCATCCATCCATCCATCCATCCATAATGTAACACAACATGGGAATATTGATAAAAAAAAATATTCAAGTACGTCGCTTTATTATGGACGGACGGACGCACTTAGGGAATAGACGGACGGGCGAACGAACGAACGAGTGGAAGCACAAACGTATAATAAGCTCACTCAGTTTAATTTAAGCATACTAGTAATAATAAAAGTTCCCGGAGTATAATCCCCAAAACGTATACGCCTAGGAAAACTATCCCGGTTACATTATACGGCACTGATTACATTATACGGTCGTAAGATACCTTTTTTTCCCTGGTTACATTATAGTTACGTTGACGCTGTGACCGCATAATGTAACCAGTCGCCGTAAAATGTAACCGGTTACATTATACGGCGCCGTAAAATGTAACCGGTTACATTTTACGTCTGGTTACATTATACGGTTCTACAGGCCTACATCTATTTGAAAATAATTCAATAAGTAGTGCTTAAGCTTAGGAAAATCACATTTTGCAATGAACATGTATTCTAAATACAGTGTAATTTCTAAGATTAATCTTGCAATTGAGCCGTCTGTAATAAAATATACGGGCATCATGGGCCACTTTAATGATAAATGATAGGCGTATATGGTGGCCCATTTTGTCTGGCACATTCGGCCCAAACGTATATTATTTTAAGGATTCTCGCAGCATTGCGTCATAGTCAACATGAGGAAAAACTCAAACACATTGAGACACAACGCTAACAAATTGCTGATTTCAGTGATAAATAACATGGCTACTTTTGACACCAAGTTGTGGATTTAAAGAATGATTGTTTCTTGTAAAGTATGGCTCAATTTTAAGATTTAGCTCTGGTCGCTTCCCACTTGTCTGTACACATCCCTGCCGTTGTACAACGAAAGGTCATATAATTGAGGCCTAAAAAATAACAACGTCACTGTTGATGTTTGACGGCCTGGGTCTCCCCTACTGTAGATCTAAAGTATTTTTCGCGTGTTTGATTTTTTTGCGAATTTATGATTTCTAATTTGAAAAAAAATTATAATTCGCGAATTTTATTTTTTCACTTCAGTAGCGCTATTATAATAATATTTTTTTGCGAGATTCTTCAATTCGCGAATTTGTCCTCTTCCCGAAATTCGCAAAAATTGCAGCCTCGCGAATATTACCAGATCTACAGTTTATACTTCAATTATTTTCTTAAACTTAAATCACTTCATCTGGACAGTAGGTTGAGAAACATATCTTAAGTTCAACATAAATTTGATATATAGATTTAAAAATATTATGATATGTTACATCACAAAGGTCTTCTAGAATTGATGTCATATGGGATATAAGAGTTTCTCAAGATTGATGCACTGTTGACTTTCTTCCACATAAACTGAAAAGAGGTCCTTTATCAGCCGTTGAGCCATGCACACTAGAGGATAAACCGATACACATATTATACTCCTCGTGCCCAAAGTTGCCCTGGATGAAAAAAAATGTGCACAAAACACGTATCCGAAAAAAAATGCACAAAAAAAATTAAACAAAAAAATAGGGCAAAAAATTAACCCGCAAAAAAATAGTGCACTAAGAAAAGATCCGCGAATAAAAAAAGTGCAAAAAAAAATTCCGCGAAAAAAATAGAAAACAAAATTAATTCGTGAAAAAAAATTGTGCACAAAAAAAATCCGCAAAAAATGCACAAAAAAATTGCACAAAAAAAATAGTGCACAAAATTAATCCGCAAAAAAAAAGTGCATGAAAAAAAATTACGCGAAAAAAAATTGCACAAAAAATTAATTTGAGAAAAAAAATAGCTCGGAAAAACATCCGCGAAAAAAAAATAATACACAAAAAAAATCCGCGAAGAAAAAAGTGCACAAAAGAAAAATTTCGCGAAAAAAATAGTGCACAAATAAGAATTGGCAAAAAAATAGTGTAAAAAAAAAATCCGCGAAAAAAATAGTGCACAAAATAAATCCGCGAAAAAAATAGTGCACAATTCGCGAAAAAAAAGCAAAAAAAAAATTCATCGAAAAAATAGTTAACAAAATTATTTCGCGAAAAAAAATAGTGCACAAAAAAAAATCCGCGAAAAAAATAGTGCACAAAATAAATCCGCGAAAAAAATAGTGCACAATTCGCGAAAAAAAAACAAAAAAAAATTCATCGAAAAAAATAGTTAACAAAATTATTTCGCGAAAAAATAGTGCACAAAAAAAATCCGCAAAAAAATGAACAAAAAAATAAACAAAAAAAATTTTGCACAAAATTAATCCGCAAAAAAAAAAGTGCACGAAAAAAAATTGCGCGAAAAAAAATCCGCAAAAAAAATGCACAAAAAAAAAAAGAAAAAAAATTATACACAAAATTAATCCGCGAAAAAAATATTGCACAAAACACGAATCCGCAAAAAAATGCACAAAAAAAAATGTAACAAAAAAATAGTGCAAAAAATTAACCCGCAAAAAATTGTGCACAAAGAAAAGATCCGCGAATAAAAATAGTGCAGAAAAAAATTCCGCTAAAAAATAGTAAAAAAAATTAATTCGCGAAAAAAAATTGTGCACAAAAAAAAATCCGCAAAAAATGCAAAAAATAAAATTAACAAAAAAAATAGTACACAAAAAAAATCCGCAAAAAAATGCACAAAAAAAAATAACAAAAAAATAGTGCACAAAAAAAATCCGCGAAAAAAAAGTACACAAAAGAAAAATTTCGCAAAAAAAGTGCACAAAATAAATCCACGAAAAAAAATAGTGCACAAAAAACAAATCCACAAAAAATATGCACAAAAAAAAATTATAAAAAAAAATAGATCACAAATTAATCCGCAAAAAAAATAGTGCACAAAGAAAAGATCCGCGAATAAAAATAGTGCAGAAAAAATTTCCGAAAAAAATAGTGCACAAAATTAATTTGCGAAAATAATGCACAAAAAAAATTCATCGAAAAAAATAGTGAACAAAATTACTTCGCAAAAAAAAATAGTGCACAAGAGAAAATACGCAAAAAAATGCACAAAAATAATAAACAAAAAAAATTTTGCACAAAATTATTCCGAAAAAAAAAGTGCACGAAAAAAAAATAGCGCGAAAAAAAATCCGCAAAAAAATGCACACAAAAAAAATTTAAAAAATTAATTCGCGAAAAAAAAAGTGCACAAAAAAAATCCGCAAAAAAAATGCACAAAAAAAATTAAACAAAAAAAAATTTGCATAAAAAAAATCCGCGAAGAAAAAAGTGCACAAAAGAAAAATTTCGCCAAAAAAATAGTGCACAAATAAGAATAGCGTCATTTAAGCGAAGATCAAATTAAAGACTATAATACCAAGCTGGAAGGTTCAATGTCTGAGTATACCGCAAATAACATTGACTAATTGTCTGAAATTGATGATATGAGTTGTAAGTCAATAGACAATATGTATAGAGATGTTGTTCAGCTACTAGTAAGTGCAAGTAACCACTTACCGCTTACACGTAAAAATAATGGAACTAAACCTTACTGGTCAAAGTCATTAAGTATTGATTGTCGTAATAAAAAGTTAGCTTGGAGGGCATGGGTGCAAACTGGCAGACCACGTGACGATAACTCTCAAGTTTGGATAAATTACAAGAAATGTAGGAAATTGCTACGTAATCAATTGCACCAGTCGCACTACCAATATGAAATTGATTATATTAGGAAAATAAATGATGCCAGCGTAATTGATCGAAAGCTATTTTTGTTTTTGGTGAACAAACGTATAAAGACACGCCAGTCTACACCATGCCCTCTAAACGTAGACAATGGTCAATATATAACTAACCCGGTAGACATAAGAAACCATTGGAAAACATACTTTGAAAAAAATTATACACATAGAGAAAACTGTACTGATAAAAAAATTGATAATGAAGTGAACAACATTGTAGCATCTGAGAGTGTGTGTATAAAAAATAGCCTACCAAATGTCAATATAGACTCAGTAGATGATAATGTGATGATGATAAACGCATATAGACCTGAAAGTCTAAAACGTGGAATAATTGTCCCATCCCAAAATGCAATAAAAATCAAAACGACCCAAATAATTATAGGGGGATTACACTGATGTGCACGATTGGTAAAGTTTTTGATAATATCCTAGTGAATAGGTATGAATGTTGGATTTTTTCACAATTAAATGATTTTCAAGGAATTTCACAGAAAACAGCCTCAAGTTTAAATACTACTTTTTTACTAAGATAAGCTATTTGACAGCAGGATGTTTGTTATGTCGCATTGTTGGACGTAAAAACGACGTTTGATACTGTGTGGATAAAGGGCTTATTGTATAAACTATGTTGTATGGGGATGAGTGAAATTTTATGGGCCAATATATATGACAGTTACGATAATTTTAAATGTGCAGTTAATATAGCTGGTGGTGTTTCCAGCTGGTTTACGCCTTACATCAAGGTGATATTTCATCGATGTATTTGTACTGTTTATATAATAATGACTTGATAACTGAGCTCGCTAACATTCCTTGTGGTGTAGGTATTCAAAACAACAGTGTAGCTGCTCCTAGTTTTGCTGACGATGTAGCAGTAATAGCCAAATCTGCTGTAAGTATGCAACATTATCTTGATACAGTCAATGGTCACAGTGTGAAGTGGAAATATAATTTTAATACAGAGAAAATTAAATTTTAATTTTCGGCAAAGTAAATAAAAATATGTGTTTTACAATAAATAGCTAAAAACTTATAATTGTTGACGGGTACAAACATTTAGGTGTTCCTTTGTGTAGCTCGTCAAATGTGCAGCTTAAATTTATAGAGGAAAGAGTAGACAGCCTGAAGTGTCCTGTCACATGATTGGATCGATTGGTAGTAGCAACGGACAAATCTGGCTGTACTCAGAAGCAGATTCGGACGGGCTAAACGTGGCTATCACAAACCACGATTGGCAATCATATTTAGGCCGGCAGAATGTTAACGAAATTACCTCTCTCATTACGCAATCTTTTATAAATCTCGCCAGGCAATTCATTCCTAACAAAATTGTAACAATTCGAAAGGGAGACCAACCGTGGTACACCAACCTTCTGCGGTATAAAATGCGTCAGCGGGACAGACTATTTAGGAACGCTAAATCAAAAAACACCAATGAAGCTTGGTCAAAATATCGCAGAATTCAAAATGAATATGTTCATAGTTTGGCTTTTTCAAAAGAAGCTTACGAAAACAAACAAATCAGTAATTTAGAACTAAAAGATATCGGTGGTCGCGGGTGGTGGCAAACAATTAAACATCACATTGGGAACTCTAAATCTAACAACATGCCAGCTTTATCATTGCCATCAGGTGAAGCTGTTCATGATAACATCAGCAAAACAAGTGCCCTCAACAATTTCTTTGTTTCGCATTCCACAGTGGACGACTCGCACACAACACTGCCTGCTGCTCAATTTATCACAGAAGGTCGTTTAACATCAATACGCCTCAGTGAAAAAGAAGTGCAAGATAATCTGATTACCCTTAAGCCATCAAAAGCACCTGGCCCTGACGGAATTAGTCCCCACGTTTTAAAGCTGACTGCCAAAACAATATCAAAACCTCTAACTAATCTTTTTAATTTATCACTCCAGCGCGGAATTTTTCCCGATATTTGGAAACAGGCAAATGTCATCCCAATATTTAAAAAGGGCGATAGGAGCTCCCCTAATAATTATCGTCTCGTGTCTTTATTAAGTTCTGTAGGCAAATTAATGGACAAGTGCATTTTTGGGCACATGTTCAACTTTTTTTAGAGATTACGATATAATTTATAAATATCAATCTGGTTTTCTTCCGGGATGTAGCACCACACACCATTTTAAAAAATCCTTAGACTGCGAGTCCAATTAAAAGTCCACGGATTTAACAATCTAACGCATTCCAGATTCACCAACATCGTTGGGTTTTAGAACGGGCTTGTTGACAACAAACTCTTGTACTGGGTCTCATGGTCAGGATCATCTTCTCACATCTTTATTAATACAATTACATCATGGCCATAACATGCTCACAGACAATAGTCAGTCCTTACTCCATGATGGTCCGCGCATCTCTCTCAGAGCTCTCTGTCTCTGGCTTTCTCTATGTTATAAATTCTGCGCCTGCGCACTGGTAGACTTCTCCGAGTATAACATAGAATAACTGTGCCATCCTCTAGCCGTGTTCACACAAGTAACTCAGCTAACATGGAACTTTGAGCCAATTCTAGACTAATGTTGGTCCGACGTCGCAAACAGTGGGCCAACCCCAAAACAGCATTCTTTGGTCTAGCTGCTCACAATCATCTCTGCCACCATTTTACCTCTAAAGGTGGGGTCTCAGAGATACGTTTGCATGACCACTATCGACCCTTTTTTTTAAATCTAATTACTACTCACACCTAGCTACTTAATGATATAATAAGGATCACATAATATCTGTATTATTAGTGGGCAGACCTGTAGCTTCCGACGTCACGTTGTAGACCTTGTTCATGGTCTGAGATCCACAAATGTCTGTTTGGCAGGACATTCTTGCTATCAATGATATAATGAGGCATGTTCGCACCTGTCCTAGTGGCAATGCTGGCACAACGCCGGCCCAATGCGCCCAACGCTGGCATTGCTGACCCAACGTTGGCCCATCTTAAAACATAAATACAATGGTTTAATAATAACTGCTATCCGTTATGCATTCAGCCAACATAACACATTGCTCAACTCAATTAATTTCACTGCATTCTGAAACTATTATTACTGTTACTACAGGTCAATAATTTACACACGCCCCTCCCTTAAAGTTCAAATCCCATTTTAACTCATATCAAAAAAGGTTGTTCTGTGTGATTAACACGACAGTAGATATAATAGGCCATACACCTAGTTACTACATTTCACACATATATTGATTATAAGTCACAAACATATTAAGAGTTCACACGTACATTGATTAGTGTCCATACGTGTATATAGCTGACAGGTATTCAGGTCACGCTTAAATTTACCACATTTCTCCTTAGGAAATGAGAAGATGTCACTAATGTCACTAATGTCTTACTTAACTGTCTTACTCACTCACACAGAGATTTTTTGTCACCGGTAAATTCTATGACATCCAATACCAGCTAATGCCCTCCAAGAAACACCCTAGCCACCACGGTGGGCGTCTCACACCGTGCAGGTGGACAGTGGTGTATCTCGTATCTTAGCAATCTGTAAAACATGAATTTTAGGTAATTCCTTCTAATTAGATTTATAAATTAATATGGCTTCCAACTATACAAGCGCCACTAAGTCTCAATTATTGTTGAGAGATACTGTTGCTTTAGAAGTCACTATTATATATAGTCCACCGCATAAATTCAGTTGTAACGGTTGCTTTTTGACAACTCATAAGCAAAAAGGTACAGTATAATTCGGGTTCTGGACACCTCTAATTGTCCATGCTTCGCTGGTTATGTGGTATGTCTTATCCATCTGTCAGGACAGTCGTAACATTGTAATCAGTGGCATAAGTCAAAATAACAATCAGCTCGTCAACCATTTCGTTGACGAGATATTATGTGCTGCTGTCTCAGCACATCACACTGACGGCACACGTCCGTCATTATCTAACTAAATCCACACAGCAATCCACAATAAAATATCTAGCACATTATATAAGGCAAAATATATAATATAACAATCTATACATGGTCACGCCATGTATAAGTATGTGCACGGCATTGGCGGCGTCGTGCTTATAATAATAGCTGTCCGACACGCGTCCATGCATGTGCTCGTCAGTGCCGTTCACGGCTTCTGACCAGCGGTACCAATGGCTCTCTTGCCACGCGCTAACCAGCGCTATCCCTGGCTTATCCCGGTTTGTACTGGCTCCTTTTAGAAACCTTATCCGTACAAACCCCGGCGTTGGCCTAACGCCTCGGCTACCATGCAACGCCTGGCCTTTAGACGCGCTGTGGTACCCGTAAGCCTCCGGTACAACATACCGTTGTATCACCTGCAGGTTGCAGTGCAGCACCCAAGAATCGTGACAGAGACAGCCCAGGAGCAGAGAACGCGCGCATCTCTCCATGAACCATGTCTATACGCCACCTTCCTGGGTGCATTGATGCACTATATACATACCGAGCAACAGCCGGTACAACATCCATCCCCGTTGTACCACCTGCAGGTACCAGTGCAGCACCTAAGAATCGTGACCGAGACAGCTCATGGGCGGAGAACTAGCACGTTGGCATAGAATCAGTATCTCCCCATGAGCACTGTCCATAGCTCACGTCCTCCGATGCACTGATGCACTATGTACGTTCTCAGCACATTACAGGATCACGACCCTGACCCGTACCCCTCAGGTCTGGGACCGCCTTCCGTGTGGCGCCCGTACTGCCTTGTGGATCAAACAACACAAGCTACCAACATTCTATTCTAATCATAGACATAGAATAATTAGTTTTATCAACTAATGCACGTCTCTGGCTTACTGGTGAGGTTAACATTTTTAAAATAATTTTGCTCAATTCATCTGCAACAGTTCAATAAATTAGCCACGACGGTTTGTCTGCAACAGCACATTAAATTCATTAAATTGATCTGGAACAGTCTCTTGAATCCTTCTAAACTACAGTTCTCAATAGATAAATTATTTCAAGTAATTTAAAATCGTATTTAAAGATCCGTGCCAAACAGTTTATTAACTTGACCTGTGAAGCTTAATAAGCTACGCCTCACCCGCGGATTGGAGTGTCCATTGCTGGCTAAGGTCGTTTAAACTGTTTACCATATCTCACTCAATTGTCACTCAATTTTCACAAAACTATCAATGCTACTTATATAGCAAAGTCTTTTAATGTCTTTAGGTAACAGTGTCAACAAACTTAATTTTGAACCCATTTTGATAAAATCCCTCAGTTTTAACTCAATTTTTATAAAATTGTCACCCAATTTTGACTCAATTTTTATAGAATTATCTCTCAATTGGTACAAAATTGTCAGTCAAATACTACAAAATTGTCACTGAAGTTGTATAACATTGTTACAGATACCTCTTTTGTGAGTGTCTGTTGACGTGATCATGGTATATCGTACTATTCACTTTCCGGATGGGGGGGGGGATGTGTCTAACACAAATGTCACATGGGTGTGGCCACTAAAAGGGGTTTTGAGCACAAACACGACAGAGCACAGGATGGTGTGTAGCACAATCACGTGTGGGGCGTTCACGCACTCGTTTATCCAATGGCTTAGCAGAGATTCCTGGGCGTTCCGCCTTCCTCAGCCAATCCCAATTGGTTTGAGTCGTGATTAGTCCCTGTGTGATTAATTATGCTAATTACTCGGGGGTGCAGAATCAAAGGAGTGGGGTCCTCAGCTCCCTATGATTCGCCTCCTGGTTTCCTCTCAGCCGGCGATGGTGAGTCCGGCTGACTGTAGCAGGTACGATGTCCGGTGACTCATCAGCGGCAGGTTATCATGTGGGATTCAGTTTTGGCAAAATTAGGACAGCTGCCAAAATGTTGTATTCAATCAGCCTGAAGTGTGAATCGTCAGTTCTGTCTTATCTGCTTGACACTGACTCATCCTACTGCTCCGTTTCCAGCGTTCTGCCTGCCTGCTTTCAGGAAAACTACATATAGCACTCTTTGCAGTGATATCAAATCATTGTTCACCTCCCTCGCTTCAGACATTGGTACCACTATGGCCCAATGCTGCCTCTGGCCAAGTACATGTATCTACGTCTGAGGCGATCTCTAGCTATGTCCGAAATTCACAAGTCGTAGGCTAAATTAGACTGTTACGAGTATACCAGAGCCCAATACTCGAACCATGCTCACCACGTTGACGTTCACTGACATGTGGGACATTCGCTGACATTTAAGTCAATGCATGCTTACCCCTACGACTTCCACTGCTGACAGTTTATCTAACTGACTTGCCCAATCATATTGAAGGAATCGCAGCCGATCCGTAGCAAGATTAACTGGGAGAGACGTAATTCCTTCATTCGAAATAAGTGGCAGCAAGGAGGTTGCCATCAAAGTCTGTAATCCGTTACTTTATCGGTTCCTTCTTTTCGTTTGTTCTTTCTTCCTTCATTTCATCCTTCCAAGCGCTGCCCGAAACTAGCCCAGCCAGCTGTAGAATGTTGAATCTGGCCAGGATCCAGCCTGAGCTATGTTATACCACGTACAGTCATTTTTCGAGCCTCCTGAGTTGGTTAGCTAATTCAACTTGGACATTTTACGTACCTCATGGGGTGATGATACTCCTCCTGAAGTGATGACACTCCTCCTGAGGTGAGAATAATCCCGATAATCATTGTTCGTACCTTTGAGGTGATGACACTCCTCCTGAGGTACTTATCCTGAAGCAACAGCTCGCCAATGAAAAATCCTGGCAACCAAGCCAATGAAAAATCCTTAAATTGCGAGTCCAATTAAAAGTCCACGGATTTAACAATCTAACGCATTCCAGATTCACCAACATCGTTGGGTTTTAGAACGGGCTTGTTGACAACAAACTCTTGTGCTGGGTCTCATGGTCAGGATCATCTACTCACATCTTTATTAATACAATTACATCATAGGCATAACATGCTCACATACAATAGTCAGTCCTTACTCTATGGTGGTTCGCGCATCTCTCACAGAGCTCTCTGTCTCTGGCTTTCTCTATGTTATAAATTCTGCGCCTGCGCACTGGCAGACTTCTCCGAGTATAACATAGAATAACTGTGCCATCCTCTAGCCGTGTTCACACAAGTAACTCAGCTAACATGGAGCTTTGAGCCAGTGCTAGACTAATGTTGGTCCGACGTCGCAGACAGTGGGCCAACCCCAAAAAAGCATTCTTTGGTCTAGCTGCTCACAATCATCTCTGCCACCATTTTACCTCTAAAGGTGGGGTCTCAGAGATATGTTTGCATGACCACTATCGACCCTTTTATTTGAATCTAATTTCTACTCACACCTAGATACTTAATGATATAATAAGGATTACATAATATCTGTATTATTAGTGGGCAGACCTGTAGCTTCCGACGTCACAATGTAGACCTTGTTCATGGTCTTCCAACCGTGCCCTGGATCCACAAATGTCTGTTTGGCAGAACATCCTCGCTATCAATGATATCATGAGGCATCTTCGCACCTGTCCTGTTTATGTTTATTTGACTTCCAGTTAAAAACATGCAAAAATGGTACATTATAATTATTATTATTATCATTTTTTGAACATGTTATTAACTTTGGTTGACGGGAACAGGTCGAGACGACCTCTACAATACCTGTCAACCATATAAGTGAATTAAAATTATAGAATAAAATAATATCCATTGTTAAAAATAGCAATAGCAATTTAAAAATGTACATAGTATAGATTATAAAGTTTACTATTTGTACACATAAAATAAAATAACCGACAATTGCCTGTCATCTGTTTCCCGCACCAAAACCAGAGATAAAATAGCTACACTGTGCTCTACACCGTGTAGCAAAAAAGGACACTCTGGAAAGCGTAGAAACCTAATTAAAACCTCTAAATGCTTTAGTTGTCTATTATATCAAAGGACATACAACTAGGATATGTGAAAAGGCAAAACAGTAAAAACTTATGGCACTCTTAATTTTAACATAGGCCTACATACATCCCTAAATAAAAGTAATACTATAAACCTAGAATACATCTACTGACGTCAGCTCATAAAGCCGTCGCGCAGCCGAAACATGCTGAGTAGTACGTCATATGCAATTTTAGACTGGAGGAAAAACAATCCCAAACTCAAGAAGTAAATCAGTTGATTAGAGATCTTTAAAATTCAGCATAAGGACCCACCTGGTCTGGAAACAAAGGCTACTGAAAAATCACTTACCCTAAAAATAAAACAGAAAAAAATAAAATATTAATAATTTTGAGGGGAACAGCCATCCATGCCATGTGGTAATACTCTAAGTCAGATCATGACAAGCGTGATCATGTACAGTAATGTCGGTCTGCTCCGAACAGTATCAGAGACTGTCTCCGGCCTGAATTCGAGCCAGGCAGACAACACAATGCAACATCGCTGATTATCGTTCATAGGTCGATCACTTAAGGTGCCATTTGTGCTAAATATATAGATATATATTCAATACACGAGTATAAGTAAGGCGGGGCGGTTTGTTATCTGCCAACACATGCGTATCGACAACGGAGCCCTCCGTCCCTAGTCATGAGTGGCCGGTGACAGCTCAAATAGCCGTCTCACAGCCGATTCAAATTGCACAGGTAGTTTAAGACACAAAATGTTCTGATATATTCGACAATTTACACAAGCACAAGCCAGGCTCCAGGTACATCGATTATTCACATTAAATAAGTTTACCATGGCGAAATATAATTCATTCGGGTTCTTCTTAAAAATCTGCAAGCTACTAGCATCTCGGATAACAAAAGGTAAAGTGTTCCATAAGCGAGCAGTGCGATAAAAATAAGTACATTGGAACTGAACAGTCTTGCACAGAGGTAATTTGAATAGAACACCCTGTTGAGCAGATCTGTGGCCATTATGCGGACAAGCTAACTCAAAATTACTAGAGTAATCACAAGATAGTTTACCGTGAAGGTAGCTGTATAAAAAACACAAGTCGATTATTTCTCGACGGAAGCACAAAGGCAAGATAGATAATGCTGTGCATCTTTCGTGATAGGGTGAAACATAGTCATTGAGAATGAATTTTGAAGCTTGACGTTGCACCCGTTCTAATTTGATTATGTCTTTAACATGATTGGGACTCCACATCGGACTACAGTACTCAAGAATACTTCTGACATGGGCCAAATATAATTGGCGCTTAACATCAATGGGGCTATTAAAGCCAACAGAACGTTTTATCATTCCTATCATAGAATGGGCTTTTGATGAAACAGTTTTCACATTCTCACACCAAGATAATTTACTAGTGATGGTTATTCCAAGATCATTAAATTCAGTTGCTCTAGATAAGATATTATTATCAATGGAGTAGTCAAAATCTATTTTTACTTTACGGCATATCGACATGAATTTACATTTTGATATGTCGAAGTTCATTCTCCAAATTTTGCTCCACAGAAACAGTGCATTAAGATCATTCTGAAGGGAAAGTACATCTTGTCTTGACTTTATATTTCGATAAAGTTTGGCATCGTCAGCATATAATTTCATAAATGATGTACAAACATCGCAGATATCATTTATGTATAAAACAAATAATAGTGGTCCAATAATGGAACCTTGCGGTACACCTGATGTTACAGGTAAAGGTGATGATACCTGACCTTCTATCATGACTGACTGATACGGACCTTGCAGATAATTTTCAATCCACTGCAATAAGTTACTGCCAAAGCCAAATGTTTTAAGCTTGTGAACGCAGTCCAGATGGTGCAAAATGGCACAATGAGAGCACTGTACCATTTCTTGAGTAGATTGGCGATTATGTTTGCATCCAGTCTCTAAACAATATAACGTAATTTCTTTCGATTGATGCAACTTCTTTTGCTTTTTATGTCCCTTAGCTGGAGGGGCTCTGATCTTTCCTGTGGCAGCAACGTTTTTAGGTCTGGCTCCGGTAGATGTGAACTTGTCAGCGTCACCTAGTGGTTGTGTGTCCACATGTGCTGTACTCTTTTTTGGCTTTTTGGTTTTACTCTTTTTTACCTGTGTCAAATGTTGTGTGTCGGGTATCACGGACACGTCAGAGTCAGTGACGAGGTGAGCTTTATTTAGACGTGTGCTCCTTCGTAACTGTCTCTTGATTCTGCGCTTGCCGCCAGCAGAAGGCTGTGAAGGGGCTATGATGCAGTTGGAATCAGACAACAATCCCAACTGATCCACTGTCTTCCTCTCCTCGTTTAGTTCTGTTGTAGGTTGAACCTCATCTTCTTCGTCAAGATTTGGCAGTCTTGGAATTTGTGAAGTTAAAGTTCCGAGAACAGAATCTCCAATTTCGTATTCCCAGGCCAGACTGGTGTTATGTGGCTGCTGGGACTCATTTAAAAGCTCACACAGAGACTCAGAGCTGTTAGCATGTGTCATTGGCGCGTGTGTGGCACGTACCGAAGAGAGGCTAAGTCTCTGTTTGATGGCGTTCAGGGGGGGTCATAAACAAGGCTGACAGACGTCCCCGAACTGACTTCTTCTTATTAGAAGCTGTCAGACGAGCTGTACGCCTAGCAGTCAGCTCATTGTTCAAGCGTGAACACTCACTGATCACCTGCTGATCTGAGACGGTATGTCCGAACATGCCAACAACCTCTTCGACGATGCTGGTTTGACATGAGTTCATATCGTAATTCTCCAGCTCGGAGTCGCTCATGTCGTCGATGTAGGTCATGTATTGTTGTTTGAGGGACAACATCTGTACCTGGTGTACGTCGGTCAGCTGACTGGAAGGGCTGGTAGCTGTTGCCATGGTCAACAAGGTCTAGCGGTTGTATGTATATTATGAAGCCGACAGTATGTTGATCACACCTTGTTGGGAGGTTGGCCAGGGACCCTTTGAGCTCCAAATCGCGTACAGAAATTCTGCGAGCAGAAAAAAAACTTAAAAGTTAAATTAAATTTTAGAATTATTATATTAGACTTATAATAAACTAGGTCTAAAAACTATAGTTTCTTGCGTCAAACATAAATGTATTTGTCATTAGCTTGTTGTGTGTAGTGGGTGAGGGATGTATTATCGCTCAATGTACTATACTGTACACATTCACAAATTCAAATATTAAAAATACACACATTTACAAACTAGTCTCTTTTGCACACAATATACTGTTATAAACTATATCTTGAATGCGAGAGAAATATACACTTATCTTTGATGTAGCTTTATGAAATATTCATAAAAGTGTGAAATATCGTGAGCAGAAAACATCACCGTGCGTGCCGTGTGACGTCACCGATCCAGTCCTAGTGGCAACGCTGGCACAACGCCGGCCCAATGAGCCCAACGCTGGCATTGCTGACCCAACGTTGGCCCAACTTAATACATAAATACAATGGTTTAATAATAACTGCAATCCGTTATGCATTCAGCCAACATAACACATTGCTCAACTCAATTAATTTAACTGCATTCTAAAAGTATTATTCCTGTTACTACAGGTCAATAGTTTACAATCTGATACATTTATACCACAGCATATCTGAAGCTTTTGATAAAGGACTTAAAAAACAGATGGTGTTTGGTGATATATCCAAGGCGTTTGACAAAGTATGGCACACCGGGCTACTATTCAAGCTAATAAATATGGGAATTACTGAGGAATTACTTATATGGATCAGCAACTACTTGTCTGATAGACAGCAGCGGGTGGTGTTGCAGGGTGAGCCGTCTTGCTGGGCAGATATTAACGCTGGAGTTCCTCAAGGCTCCGTCCTTGGACCACTTTTGTTTCTGGTCTACATTGATGATGTGGAAGAAGGCCTAACTTCAAAACTGACTCTTTTTGCTGATGACAATTTTCTTTTATCGATTTCAAATTGTCATATAATTAATTCGCAAATACTAAATAGCGACCTCGAAAAACTCGAAGCGTGGGCGCAACAATGGATTGTCAGCTTCAGTGCTTTAAAAACAAACAGTATGGTGGTTAATTATAGAAATATTACTCCCCCAAATAACCTCATAATGTATAACCAAGAACTACAAAATATACCCCACTCTAAACATTTAGGTGTTACCTTACCACAAAATTTAAAATGGGACAAACACTTTGATCAAATATCAATTAAAGCTAATAAACGTTTGAATATTTTAAATTCACTCAGTCTTAAGCTCAGCAAAAAAAGTCTAGAAATTCTCTATTTTTCCTTTGTCAGAAGCATCTTGGAATATTCGAACGAGCTTTTTTCAAATGCAACTAGCAAAAACCTGGAACTTTTTGACAAAATTCAGAAGAGAGCAGGTAAAATAGTATCAGGGGCTATACGTGGCCCACCATCTATCAAAATTTACACTGAACTTTCATGGGAAAGTCTGCAGTCCCGACGGGAAGACAAAATGATAATACTCTATGCTGACATTCTTCACGATAGGACCCCTTCTTACTTAAAACCAATTATTCCTCAAACAGTTAAAGAAACTAGCCAATGCAGATACAACCTACGAAACAACTCAAATATAAGCCAAACCAACACTCGCACAGAAACTTTTCGAAAATTCTATATTCCTGCCACCACCCAATTCTGAAACAATCTAGACGATTCTACCAAAAACTTGACATCAAAAAACTCACTAAAAAAAAAAAAAAAGCAACAAGCCGGATACAAACTCATATTATAACATTGGCAGAAGAAAAATTAATATTATCTTGGCCAGAATTAGAATGAAATGTAGTGAGCTTAGTCACCACCTTTTTAACATGAACATTATTGCTAATCCCCTATGTACATGTAGACGTAACGAAACAACAAACCAATTTTTTATCGAATGTCCACAATACCATTTACACAGAGTCGTTTTAATAGAAAATTTAACCAAGATAAATATAAATTACAACTTAGATACGCTTCTCCATGGTACACGTGACAGCCGTCTTGACCTTCAATTGATATCATTGCTAGATATTTGTATTGTAGCCACTAAACGATTTTCTTTGTTAGCAAAGAACTAGTTATTATGCTCTGCATTGATTCGATGTCCTGTGCCTGTTAGTTGGTCTCATGATCACCACTTTTGTGGAGTTATTGCCACGGCTGACACAATGGAGTTCGACACTTTATCTAAAGCGCTGATGTGTCGCTATCCCGCCCTAATTGTATGTTATATATTTATTTTGGGCTAATTACATATTGCCATGAAATATCTGTTTGTGTCTGTGTGGCAGTGGAGTGTCCGGCACATCGGTATTGGAGCAACACTGATGTTCTGGTCATGGCACTGCCACGTGGACATGTCAATATTGCCAATTTTTTGTCATGATATTCTAATTGGATCCCCAGAAATTGATCCGGTGTTTGGTTGATGCTGGCCTGCCGTATACGATTACTGGCCAACATCTGCCCAACATTGTTTCGGCGTCTGGTGTTTACTGGGATCCCGGTTTACATGGGCCATTGTATGGGATATAGCGTTGCCACATTGCCACAACAAATACCGGCTAACACTGGACATTGGTCCAATGCTGCCACAGAGATGACACACAGCCTTCAACGTTGGCCCAGCATTTGCCTGGCATTGGATCATTGTCTTGTGTTTTTCTGGAATGATTCTGGTGTACGATTTTATACACTTCCCAGTGGGCACGGAGCCCTCGTGTGGCATTGGCGCAATGCTTGTCCAACGTAGAAGACGTTGGGCCGGAGTTGTATAAATGTTGTACGGTGTTTTGTATTTACTGGGTCTACAACAACAGTATATGAGGTCACGATAACATTAATATGATACCACTAAATTACATGCTTTTGTTTTATGACACTTTCTAGCTCTGCTAACGAGATTTACACCTATGCCTCATTGTATTCACAACATGACTCCGCTCACTTTTTTTCCGAACGAAGCCATGTATTACAATCTTGTATTGCTTCAATTGGACAATAAAATATGTTTAAAATAGTAGCACCGGAGGCACATCCCCAATAAGTGCTTCAAAATTAGTTTTGCAGTCACTAAGCGTGCCCCAGCAATTATTGGTCCCTTGTACATTTAATATACAACAATGCCCAGCGTACCAACAAATTACTATTGAACATGTTTTGTTCGAGTGCACGAGCCTCTCAGGTCAGCGTGAGCTGCAGTGAGAGAGAATGGCTAGCCTAATGCCACCAGCAATGGTCAGCTCAATTAACTGCATGTCTGACAGTACAAAATTAGTATTTCTGATGAGTGGCCTGAATGTAAAATATTTGAAAGAATGGCAGTGTATATAAGAGGGACTGGTCACATTTCTATGTAATATGCATAATTGCTTAAAAGTTGAAATGGGCTTAAGTTACTGAATGTTAAATAAAGTCGTGCATAATTTCTTATACTATAGTAAAATCATGCTCCAATTTCAAATAGTTTGATCGCGCATATGTTTTTTTTTTCAATTACTATTTTTCACGTTTGAATTGTTAACAACCGGTTAAATGTATGTATATTTACGTGTTTACTTAGTTATATTGATTTTCGTAATATGTATTGATGAAATAAATGTATATGCTCTCCCAGGGTCGATTCCCACGAAAGTGATGCATATCGGCAAAAAAACGACTTTGTTGCACAGTCCTGAATTCTTCAGTTTATATCGCAGACATATGGAACTTTCACAAAAAATATATGCGAGCTCTTAATATATGATAGTTGCAACAGGAATGGAGTTCATGCTCATTATTGAACACCAGAGTAACCCTACGAATGCATATTATGTAATATGTAAATGCCATAATGTAACTAAAACTTTGGTCCCAAAAAGTACAGCAGTTCAAGTGGTAACAATTAGGTGGTAATGTTTGGAACAGTTTAATAACAGCTGCGAAAATTTGATACTGCACATAATGATTTGTAGTCAACTTCTACTCTGCTGCAAATATTTAATATTCAGAAAATATACAAAAAAAGACATGTCAAACATAACATTTCTTTCAATTCAAGGCTTAGAGTGGAAATAGCAGTTGAATATTAAAATATAAATGGAGCATCTTGTTTAAAATCATGATTTCATATCATTTGTTCATCTAAAAGTTCTTCTGATAGGTTTTAAAAGTGTATTCGTAGGGTTACAAATTAATATTTTGTTAAAAAATAAGGCTATTAATTAACATAATTGTTGTGTTATGAACCATTTGTATCGATAACTAACATTACTTTGAAAGCCACATTAATAAACAATCAGAGAAAGATGGAATAAAGAGATTTTAGCAGCAAGGTGCACGAAGATCACGAGAATAATTTATTTATTGTTTGTCACTGAATTAATAGTCAACCTGAAAAATATACATACATATACACGTATCATTCACTTGTGAAAGGTATTTGACAGATAGAGCTGCAATGAACAAAATAGGGTAAAACTGGTTGCTCTACGTCGATTCACAATGCTTATAACAGCTTTGTTTGTAGGGTTACGCTGTCATTTGTAGGGTTACTCTATCTAGGTGGCCTATGCAAAATCATCACAATACTGCAATATTGACGGCTCATTATATTATTTAAACAAATGTGTGTTCTCCCGTATGATACTGCTCAATATCCAATAGATTTACCGCGCTATAATTAACTTTACATAAATCATTGAACAAAATATCTAATTTGTCAAATAATTGTATGTATTTCCAACTGGTGAAGTTAGACAGTGATTATGGCGCTATTGCAGCACACACGTTTTAAATACCACTTGTTTTTGCTTGCTTGTATATATTGTTTTTGAAAAATATTGTGTTTTTAGAGAAAGGTCTCGCAATGCCAATTAAACTCGTATTGTGTTATACAACATAGAAGCTATTTGTGAAATTGGTAACCCTACGAATACACACAGTGGTGAACTCTTTTAGATGCTAGATATGCTTAAATTAATATTTCCAATATTTGTAATACACAAAAGAATACACGTTAGATATATTTTCAATATAATGTATAACAAAGTATATTAACAGTAAATTTGCCTTTGCATTGGTGAGTTAAAATAATTTTCAAACGTTTTGAAAACATGTATTTTATTTTTTTAATATAAATATTTAATAGCTTGTTGAGTTTTACACCTTATAAGTGCTCACTATGATGTTAGCTTTATTCTTGGCCTGTTTTGCAATGAGAACAACATATATTTTTTGATCATTTAACGTTTTTCTCTTGTAGATAGTAACCCTACGAATACCTAACATTTGTGTAACCCTACGAATGACAATATCATCAGTCTCTGGTGGCTCTTCTATTGCATAAGAATATTTTAAACGATATCGTCCACATATTGCCATATCATGACATGATAATGCATCATAGATATTCAATTAACTCCTGTATTCTCCACACCTACACAGTGAAATATAGCACTGTGATAATTTGTAGGATATCTTAAAAATTCGAACATTGCTAACGTTCCAAGATATCTATGTTAACCACTAAAATCTGACTGTCACGTACACTGTACCTTGGTTATTCTGTTAGACGAGGTTGTAAACCCCATGTGCTTTCATTGAACTCCACAGGTGCCATTTCTTTATTGAAAATTCGTAGGGTTACACAAATTAAAAAAAAACGTAGTGTTCAATGGAAGAAATTAAAACAATTGTATAATTTTCCGATATTTTACTCTGCCCATATTATACATTGGTACCACAAGTGTATTCAGAGAAAAGAGCTTGTGTTAATCTGAAGTAGTATTCGTTTTATAGAACATGAAAGCGGATTCGTATGGTTACAAAAACGCACTTAAAATTATTGCACCTATTTTGCTATTAGTTACATTATTTTGTGGACATGCTCCACAATGAATTCGGTTCAGCAAATAAATAGCAAGCACAGCTTATGTCATAGATATAATGTGTAAAATATTTATTTTGTGCAATATTGATTTACTCAGATATCATAACACAAGCTGTATTCGTAGGGTTACACAAGTTTTAAATTTTCAAAAAAATTGAATTAAAAAAAATTGCATTTACAAAAGCAAACAAAGTGTTAGCTATTGATTAGGTGCAGAATGCGTAAAATAAAGGCGCTGTTTATTTTGAATATTGAAAAAATGAGCTTTTTCAAAATAAGGTCCAAATGCATCACTTTCGTGGGAATCGACCATCATATATATAATCGCGTCCACTGCTGACAGGGTACGACCGATGTAAAACATGCTCCGATTGGTTTCATTTCTTAGCTCCTGATTGGTTGTTATTCACCCTGTCAACAACATTTTCTGATGCACTGTTGACAGGGTCACCCTGTCAATTATGCATAAATGATCACTATTGACAGGGTGACCCTTTCAATGCTGCAGTTTGAACTGTTATTGACAGGGTCACCCTGTCAATAGCCTCCGCCTTATAATTAATAAACTTACCATTGTTATCACATCAATTTTTTTCTTATCAAACGTGATTAATAATATCCAGCGCAAAACAATAATTTCATATTATCAATGCATAGCTTTGTGTACTATCTTGTTAAGAAGACATCAAATCACTCCAGAGCAAGGTTGGGGCCAAATACATCGGTACTTGTACTTACCTGTACCCAAGTACATTTTTTCGAGTATTTGCTTGTACTTGAGCTTCAAAAATGTACCTGTACTTGTACCAAAGTAAATAACGAAGTACTTGGTACTTGAAGACAAGTACAAGTACATTGTTTTGTTCCAAAAAAATGTATGATAATGTACTTTTTCAGTTATTCAGTGCAATAATTTTCATAATATCCAATTTAAAATAATTCGATTGTTGAACGCAAAACAAATTTAGTTTATCTACATATATCAATGTAAAGCATTATCACACATTCTTGCTCTCAGTGAGCTGTATATTGCTCCTTTAATCTTTTATTCATACTTCGGGTGAGCCGTCCAGATGGATGTACTGATAAAATTGCGTAACAGCAATGGTTATCGGTCTTACTCAGCTATGCACAAGCCTGACCCGGCAAAAACGAGTTATTAACCCAGTGCTGGTTTATTGTTGGGTCAGCGTTGCAGATGATATCGAATCGACATTGGATTAACGTTTCGTGTCTGCTGTAGAAGGGGTGCGCTTTCATTGTTCGCGCGATTACCTCTTCTAAAACCCTATCATTGCGAGGGTCATCTATATTCACCTTCGTAAAGTACTGTTCAATCAATATTGTAAAATGAAAGCATATACAATTATATTTTAATTGGTCTGGAAAATATATGGTGTCGCCTGTTGTACTTGAGGGATTACAAACACGTCGCATAATAAAAATACAATTTTAATTGCAGCCATCTTAGAGTTAGAAGGATCAGAAGTGTCAGATTGACAGGGCGCATGTGAGAGCAATTACCCGCTGCGCTAATCACGCCTTCATTAACACTTTTAGTACGGCGAGCTATTATCATGATTATATTCATGTGTCAAACCACAATAAATACCCCTCAAGATCAAATAAATGGGCAATAATTCTGAAAATATAGATGCTGAATTTTTCTTCTTATTTGAATTTACGATACTAAACCATTTCAACACTAAACACATTATTGACATTGTGATAATTGTATATCCTCTAGTTAATTTTTTTTTCAGTTAAATATTATATTCTGCTGAATTACTTCATATTTGATGTGTTTAATTGAGTAGAAAATTTGGTTGCCCATGGTGTTTTTGTTGGCAAATTAAAAATTCTAACAAACGAAGTTTAATCATATTCCTCGTTAATAACTAGATAGATAGATAGATATTTGTTTTGACGACGGGAAGTATAATACATATAATCACATGAAAATTAATATATGCATGATATGTAAGCTTAAAAACCAATAATATTATATGCTGAAACAAGTACAGGGTAGTTAAAATATGCATTATAACAAATTAGAATACAATTAAACAGCGCTATCATGACAGTTAATGACTTTGACCCTGAAAGGAAATAAATATTTTTTCGCAACACATAGGTCATTATCTGATTATGTTTAATGTCAACAGACTAGTTAGTTATTAAAACAGGGGACCGAATTTTACACCTCCATGTACTGCACGCAGTGAACACGAGACGTTGTCTTAGTTGTGGGTCTACATCGCCGATGATTACATATCAATAAGCCAGCATTGGGCCATTGCGCCGTGCCCGCTGTAGTCCACCCGCAATAGACCATAATAGTGATCTTCTTCAATACTGGGAAGCAAATAAAAAAAAATTCCCTAATATAAGAAAACTGGCGTTAGAATACCTGTCTGTCTCTGCATCATCTGTTGCAGTCGAGAGACTTTTTAGTATTGCAGGCAAGGTATTTCAACAAGAGAGATGCCAGCTGAGCGATTCAACTCAGCTTTTTAATTTATGCATTTACCGGTATATTTTCATGAGTTATATTATACATTTGTAGGCCTACTTGGTACTTGGTAAATGTACCCAAGTACATTTGCAATGTACTTGGGTAGTACCCAAGTACATTTCGCAAAACCCTGTACTTGTACTTGTACTTGAGCATTTTTAATGTACTTGTACTTGTACCCAAGTACTGAGTCGATGTACTTGCCCCAACCGTGCTTCAGGATTGGCTTTATATTGATCCTTCACCCTTGACCCTTGACATAGGTTTAGATAACTTTAAAAGCAAATTATCTTAAATATTAACCAAGATATTGACAAATTAAGCTTTTTCGGTAATGGCCGACATTATTGGCCTCCTGTCAATTTCCAGTAGTCGATTTGCAAAGTTGTGCACCGAGGTTGTGATCCTAAATATATGTAGATATCATTTCAGGTGTCCAACATTTTACAATACGCCGTGTCAGACTGTCAGCTTTCCAGAAAATATGATGTTAACCCCCTGGGTAGTAGTTTTACGTACTCTAGAACATAACAGTGCCGTATTATAATGTAAATGATATGTTTATTTACCTCTTTTATTGCTGTCATACACACGTAATGTATATGGCTTGACTTTATGTCATGTTGGCATGTGAATTCAGAACAGTGTGCGGATGATAAACTCATTCTGGTGGGAAGTCATTCAAATATAACTATGATGGCGCAGATGGATCACACAATTTTGCCAAAATATCAAACTATAGAGATAAAAAAAACATCAAAAACCTCTGAAAAGTTGACAGTATAACGATGTTTGGCATTGTATTCCTTGATCCAAAAAAGGTTAATCTAGCCACTAAGATCGCTTAAATATGTTATCTGGAAGCTAAAAAATCTTGATTTTTGATTCGTCTGGCGGCCATTTTGAATTATGGCGGTCATCTTATATGAATAAATGTAGTCTTTTGTGTGAGATGTAACTCACTGAAATAAAATATAATATTATCAGGCATTCAAATCATCATTTTATTCAAAAAAGGTCAAGTTGTGCACTTTTTGCTAAAGCGTAAATGTCGGATATTGTATTTCAATGGTCACGTGACCTATGACCTTCCAATGACCTCAAAATTGATATTGTCGACAAAATTGCATTATGGGATCTCAAAACCCAAATTGCCAGCTAAACAACACATTTCTAGGATTGACGGGACTGCATTGATAGGCGATTACTTTTTATGGCGGCCATTTTGGAAATATGCAAATGATCTAATTAAATATGCAAAATCGCGAATAGTATCTGGTAGATTTGAAATCTGCGGGAAAAAATACAATAGAAACCGTTTAGAAGAGTTTGACAGACACGTTTATTAGATTGCTTATGATATATCCCTGTTTATTAAAAGGCAGCGACAATAGCAAAGCGTCACCCTCTGACCATTAAGCCACATCTCTCTGTACTAACAGGTAATGGTAGTAAACGGAGACTTGAGGTGATCCATATAAGCATGCGGTGCTTGTGAAACAGAAGTGCCTCTTTCCCATAATTACCGGTACTCAAAATGATATATTTGAAGCGAAAAGATATCCATAAGTGCCGTATATGGCTAGACTCTCCGTCAATATGACCCACATCTTAGGCATCCCATTGGTCGAGATATAGATCTGGACCAATGAGATGCGGACATATCATACAAATTCTCAAATATTCAGCTATTGAGGGTGAGGGTGTTCAATCTACAATTTTCTACTCAACTGTCGGCTAATGTATATAACCAAATCCAACCAATGACCCACGAAAAAAACGACATAGGCCAACTTAGCGGTTATTTTATCAAACTAGCTCGTTCAATGAGATAAACATAATTAATTTACAGTTATTTTTAACTCGCGGTTATAAAGTTTCAGTGTGTGGATGACCTTAATACTTGAAAATAAAGATGCATTTATTTCCTTCCACATTTGTTGCCGTCACTTCCTGGTGGTTAAGCCCATTCATCATGTTGCTGATTTTGTAAGAGACATGATAAGAATAAAATTATTACATCTATGTTAAGTTTTCAGATAAGCGTTTGGGCCTGATTTTTCACTGTTGAAAATTAATTAAACACGCACCAGGTTGGTGGGGGGGGGGGGAGGGGTATTAGCCTCGGGTGGCACAACAGTGTCAAAATCTAACCTCAGACATCGGTTATATTGTGGGCCATCATTGGGCTGACATACAGTGTACTATTCTCAAGGTTAGACTATAATTATCTCCACGTTACATTTGACAGGAGTATTACGTTACACACTGCCTACAATTATACACACAAGCGAGGCGTTTTCTCTCCAATTGAATTATTCTGTCTCAGCAGCTCTGCAAAGCCAAAAGGCAGTATATCTGAATATCTTTTGGCTTTGCACGGCAGAGCGAATTCGTTTGTCCGACGCTCATCCAATTGGCACAGCATTGAGGGATTGTTATATGATTGTCTCGAAAGTAGCATGTACGCATGATAAATACAAAACTGCTGAAATATCGCAATTTTTGTTTATATGTATATACAGTATCTTAACAACAAATTTAATTATTTATCAAGCTATCTATAAGCACAAGTATATGTGTACAAAGTATGCACACATAAAACTGTTCATATAAAGGCAAGTGGCGATAGGTGACCAACACCTATACAAAACCACTTCCCTTAATGTAAAAAAACAGAAGCTGTTTATACACTATTAACATGTTTAAACAATTCGACAGATATAGTGTTAAAAACCTAGCAATCAATGCTCGAAGTAAGATATCAATTAAAAATAAGCATATTCAATAAATATTTGACAGCGAAATAAGATGCATGAAATTAAAGAATAAGAACGGTGTATTATCATTTAGATTATGAGCATGATAAACAGAAACAAACTAGACTGTTTGGCGAATCACTAGCTAGTATTTATTAAGGCAATTATGAAACAATAATGCAAGTATTTGAAAACAATGAACTGTTGATCATTCAAAGTGACTGTAAGTTTGTTTCAGTGTGAATGATGATATGAAAGCGATATAAAATAATAGAAAATTGTACATTTATACAATTACGTTCAAGTTATAATGTTTGATAAGACCAAGTACTTAATAAGACAAAAAGAAATGGAAGGAAAACAGTCGCGGAAAATAATTTGTTATAGCCGACAAGGCTGCGAAGTCAGGACTACACACGTGGTCTTAGCGGTGCTGCTGGTAGAGTGTGTGGAGTTGAACAGAAGGCCAGCAGCCGGTGAGAGGCAAGGATGCTGACCAGATGCTGACCCCGGGTTGGGGTAGCTGAGCCCACCAGTATGCTTTAGCGGGATAAAGTGTACACGGTCTCGGCGGCCTACGTGTGTACACGAGGTGTCCGTTGATTTTGGACCTCGACTATTTCGGACTGGTGATTTCGGACGCCAATCGGTGATTTCGGACGGTGATTTCGGATGGTGTGCGGTGAAATCGGACGGTGATTTCGGACGGTGATTTCGGACGGTGTGCGGTGAATTTGGACGCCCAACTCATTAATCTTTTATATCACTATTTTGGTACTAATACCGATAAAGTCGGATGGTTATTTCGGACGGTGATTTCGGACGGTGATTTCGGACGGTGGGATGTTTAAAAACCCTAGCACAGTACTCTTTTATATGACTATTTCTGTATTAATATCACTAATTTCAGACGGTGATTTCGGACGGTATTCATCGTTACCAAGGTCGAGAGTATAATATCTTCTTAAACATTTATGCAGGTTAAGATGTACATATATGGGATATACCCAACAGATACGTTTATAATCTATTTTTTTTATTAAAAAATTATTATAATTTTGTTTGATGTTGATTGAAATAGATAGTTATATATTGCAACAACTTAGAAACGGTGCTAACATACCGTATTTTCACATAGCCCATTTTTCTCTTCATACAGTCAATGAAAAAAATATCTTTGATTTTGAGTGAATATTTTATGCCCAAATCATGATCTATTTCTGCGACAGACTTTATCAACTATAATTAGGCTTGGACTTTTGGTCCAAATATATTAAGTTTCGTATGGATCTTGACACTTTTATTATTTTATGTCCGGGCCTATTACTCCCTGAGTTTTCATCCAATCGACTTCAAACCTTGGCCATATGATCCTTAGGTCTTGAGGAGGTGTGCTATGACTTTTCTAAGTCATAATCATGATCTTCCGGATTTCTTAAGGATTTTCTGGATCACTATGTGGATTAACGTCGGTCCAATGATTTGCATGTCGGGAAAAGCCCATGTATGAATCTTGATTATTAATTAGGGGCCCTTTGTCAGAGGCGATACGACCGACCCTTTGAGCACTCGCTACATTTAATCAATTAAAACACAGAGGCCTATATCCAATACTGTTTCAATGCGGGGTCAGCGTCGCAGAGAGTTGCTCAGAATTGAACTAACATTGGGTGCTAGATATGAACAGTAGAACCTTTCTAATTCTGCATTTTAACATTGAACTAGCAGTTATAGTTGCTTCAAACACGAAACGTCGATTTTAATGTTTTGCCAGCGTTACAGACAGTGATACAGCATTAAACCAACAAAGAAGTCAGAATCCAGAAATTTAAAATTTCAATCAATCTCTCATAATTAACCCAACAATATTTCAAATGGTCGCTAAAAAACGCACATAACGTAGTCCAAACATTATTGTTACTCGAAAAGTCACAATTCCCCTCTAGTTTTATTTGGGCTATGCCCAAATGTATTGGTTTCTCTTTGTATCTTTAATCTTATTATTTTGTGCAGGTTTTTTGCATCTTCCCCTGGCCAGTCTCACGCGAGTGCATACCGCAGGAGCCTGGCCGTATCGAGTACTACAAACAGCTATTCTGTCTACGTGGTCATCTTAGGGGTGTGTCTGAGAATCAAACCTCATTGGATGTTTCAGATTGATAAATATGTCATATAAGGTCGCGAAGAATTGACCTCTTTTTCATCTCTCATGCACAGTCACATGTTTCTGTTGCTAGATGTATTATATAGACAAGTTGGGAATCTCTCATTTGGCAGTGACGTGAACACAATGACATCAGCGTGAGATTCCGAGCTTTTGTCTATCATACCAACGGAAGCAAGCAAGCTATGCTCTCATCCAACTGTCAACGCCTGGTCAAGAGCTCTTTGATTGGCCGGTCTTGCGACGCGCGACATTCAAGGTATCTAACTATTTAAAATAGTTGGTCCCTTTGCTCAATAAAGCAAGGTATCGCACTGCGTGCTCGTGGGTAAGATAACTTGTTGTAGTCTGGGAAAACTCCACCAAAGCGTGTAATAGGGTTCACACAAAATGTTTTTGCATTTTTGTGATCTAAAATGTGTCTAGATGCAAAAACTGGATGATGCCATCCTGGCATCCTTGAGAATTATGCAAATTAGTGCGGCCATTACCGGGAAATTTATTTTCTCCGATATCTCTATCACTAGGCATGATATCACCACAGAATTTGTTTCTATACCTATGTTTTCATGGTCAGGGAATACGAAGGAAACGTTAAAAATGAACTAACACTTGAAATAAAAAAAAATAGAGAATATTATGATTTTATTTAAAGAACATCCAAGCCAATCAAGCATCCTGAAAACTTGTATACAATAACTTACATGACAAATAAAAGCCAATGATTACTATATACAATGTATTTTTTCTTCAATACACTTATGTGTGATATATTTGATTGATTTTCTAAATATAGTAATAACGCTTGATACAATGGTGGTGCAGTTGAATCGCTTAGTAAGCATGAATTTTACAAGTAAGCGGAATTGTGATGATGACATTGATGCAATATTGATTTGTTTTAGAGCTTGAAAAGTAATGCTCAAATATTTGTATTCGGCATATTGTGCTCTTAGTCATCTCCCTCGTATAATTCACTAGTTTATGCGGTTTTGTTACTCTCATTGCCGCATACAGCTTCACCATGGCAGGTACAAAACACTGTACAGGATAGCTTAGCAACTGAGCATCTACACGAACATGGGGTCTGAGAAGAACAACCACATCTGATAAGCTCCAATACCTCAGGTGGAACCAATGCAACGTCAGGGGGCAAACTGATTGGTACTAGTGACTTCGAGACTCCGTCACGTTCGCCATCCGTACTTCGTGGGTTCAAGCTCTGGTGGACGAGAATCATTAGCAGATTTCCATATGGCAGTTTGGATGTGTGCCTTTAGAACATGTAGTTCAAATGCTTCCTTAGTTGGCGGCAGGGACTTCAACTCAGGTGCTTTCGTTAACTTTGGCTTAGCCATTTTTTGGACCAAACATCTCCACGTACCAGTGACATATTTACACCATTCTTGGAGCCATAACATCATTGTAAGAGGTTACAGTGCACGTAATAGTAGAGGGCGGGGGCCCTAGGGTAGTGGTTAGCACCTCTGCCTTTCACGCCAGAGTTCGGGGTTCGGTTCCCGGTCTCGGCGGTTTGAAAGAAACAAAAAATGTTTCTTCCCCATCCACGTGTGAAAGTCAGTATTGTGGGGAGCCTCCGTGACCGAGAGGTAGCGTGCTCGGCCTCAGACAGCCAGGGCTCGAATTTCGAATCCTGTGTCTGGAGGACAGTGTCATCTCAACCATCTCACCGTCCTCAGGAGGTTCTCCTGGCCCAGTTTAGCCTATATGTGCAAAAGGTGGCCTAAAGCCCGATTCATTTCATTTTTTAGTAGAGGAGCAGGGCAAAGACATCGGTATCATCACATAGAATGTTGATGCAGCTTATTCCATTGGTGGCTAACTCGAGCATCTGTTGAACGATGATCACATCTGCTTCTTCATGAAATGTTTTAAAGTCATTGCGAATGATTCTGATACCCTTGAAAACTGCAACAGGGACAACTTTCTTGCCGGTTATCACAAGTCTGTGTGCATATTGTACATGTTCTGCCTGATATATTTCCACAAGCTGCTCACATATGATGTCAATCAATTGCATCTTGTTTCCCGTCACTATCAACACAACTTTTTGTGGGGGCAGTGGATTTTTAAGAGTTAGTTTATGGCGTCTGCTTGCGTGCTGACCAGCTCATGCAAGACGTGCCCCACCTTTAATACTGTAGCTGAAATATCTATCAAAAACCAATAGATGTCACATTTTCTAGTCGTGGTCGATAAATAGCTGGCACAATTGTGTAAATAGTCGTGAACAGTACCTTTGCTTGGCCAATTAATTATCCATAGTATTGCACAGCCATTCATGATGGTGGCTTGAGGTTCATGTGTAAGTCTACAGGGTAGCTGCCACTTGCAGTTTGTTCTTGAAAGTAAATTTTCTTGTTGAGAGTCTCATTATACCTGTTTCATCAAACATTGATGTTGGTAAGGGTGCTAGTTAGTGATGCAGTACTTTATCAAGCTGAATACCCCATGATTGATGAAGTCCAAGGACTCTATTGTAGATAAGGTTTGCATCAACAACGCGGGTGGATCCATCTTTCAATGCCTATCTATTGACAGACATGGACACAATTTTTTGGATATTGTGCTGTTGAAACCATCCGGCAGACTTTCTTCAAATTCCCTAAGTTGCGCTGTTCCAAACTGAACTGACAATCCTGCATTGACAGTGCCCGGGGCTACTCTGCCAGTCACTATATTAACGAGTTCATCTGGATGATTAGTTGGATCCATGGGATCTATGCAAGACTGGAGCTTATGTAGAATGTTTCGCCTGTCTTGAACATCTGATTTTATTTGCGCAGGTATTTCTTCTTTGTGAATCATTACCTCCTTTTCTGTATATCCTTTGTCCATATCTGTCACGTCCTCACCTGGACGAGCCGACTGCATGTGTGCATACTGAGTGCCCACCGTTTTAAAGCAGATGGTTGCAGCGTAATACCAACAATGTCATTTAGACCATAGCCATAACGCATGAATGTAGTTTCTATGTACATATCACTCCATATGGCATTCCATTACACCAGGTTTATGCCGCATCACATGTTCCACTTTCATGAAGCATCGGAACACGTTTTTTTTAGTATGTAGTATGTAGCATACCTCGCATAGTTACAATGTCCTGCAGCTAAGAAAAACGGTAGCATTTCCTTCACTGCCCAGAGGTGTAAAGGCCAGTCTGCCTCCCGTTCTGCCCGGATCATGATGAAGATAGGTTTAACCAAATTTTCAACCCACAACTGAGTAGTCTTGCTTTGTGATGCATTGGTTTTTAAAACTTCCCTCATGCTTTCATAAGTATCTACTTTAAACAGTATGTCACGAAGCAGTTCTTCAACTAACTATTCTCAGGGCTTGGAATTTTTACGGAAATCGTTTCCCTGCAAGCATGTTGGGCACACCACCAAAGCTGGAATTTAGAATTTCTTCTAAGCCACTGTCTGTCATCAGCCTCCCCCTCCCCCCCCCCCCCCCCCACGGAACCGATATAACTCATCAGTAAATGCATGCCACCCAGTCGTGGTATCAATATCGAAAATCTATCCCGATATACCCCGGTCACATTGACCGCAACTTTGTATAATTGTTAATCATTTGTGAAGATGGTGATCTCCTGTCCACATTCCTTTGTTATTTTTTGTGCCTGTACCATGGTAGGCATCATGGTATCCGGGTCTGCTGGGGGTCATGTCTATAAGGGGAGTATAAATTGCTCTAGTTGCAGGTTGAGCTGATTGCCCCTGCTTTCTTGATAGCTTCGTGTTGAATCCACCAAACTGTGGTGTATTAGGTTTCGTGATAACACGCTTGAGGAAATCAAAATCCAAGACATGAGTTCGTGAGAGCTATATGGCCTGATGTGCTAATACATGCAGAGGTAGTACGGCACGAGTTGCTTCCTCTGGAGGCATCTGTGGTTTCTTTCGAACATAATTGGGATAAAAATAAAATCGGAAATTAAATATGTTGGTAATGCTCATTTTTATCGGTTTTGGCAATGTTTTCCCGGGATTTTTATGCTTAGATATTAAAAAACACAATAAATCTTTTCGTGAGGATTTTTGTAGTATTCTGTGACCATAAAAACATGGGTATAGATGTGAAAATTAATACTGTAGCATGATTAGTCATGGTGATATCAGAAGAAATAGGTTTTTCATTAACGGCCGCACTAATTTGCGTATTTCTCAAAATGCTCAAGGGTGCCAAAGTGGCATCATCCAGTTTCCAAATCTGGAGAATGTCTGGATATAAAATGTGCAAAAACATTTTGTGTTGACCCCATTGCGACGTATCACCCTCAAACCATGTTTCACCCCCGGACTATTGTGGAAGATGTTTTTTTGCGACGCTATTTTTTTCTGAGTTTTTATCCAATCAACGGGAAATTTGGACACGATCAGGTATACTGCTATGACTTTTCTAAGTCGTCCAGGTCGGGGGCCCTAGGGTAGTGGTTAGCACCGCTGCCTTTCACGCCAGAGTCCGGGGTTCGGTTCCTGGTCTCGGCGGTTTGAAAGAAACAAAATTGTTTCTTCCCCATCCACGTGTGAAAGTTAGTATTGTGGGGAGCCTCCGTGACCGAGAGGTAGCGTGCTCGACCTCAGACCGCCAGGGCTCGAATTTCGAATCCTGTGTCTGGAGGACAGTGTCATCTCAATCATCTCACCATCCTCAGGAGGTTCTCCTGGCCCAGTTTAGCCTATATGTGCACAAAGGTGGCCTAAAGCCCGATTCATTTCTTTTTTTAAGTCGTCCAGCATGTTCTTCCGGAGATTTCTGGATCACTATACTCTTGAAAGTCCAAAGGCAGTTTCTGCTTACTTATAAAGTGAGCAGATACTGCCTTTTGGCTTGCACGGCAGGAAACCTATAATTGGGTCCAATGTTGGTTCAATAGTGTGATTCTCCATTTATTGCCAGGAGGGTGAACAGGGTGCCCCTATGTCCAGACCTATTTCCAGACCTACCCCACCCTTTAGTCTCTAGATTTGATAATAAAATACATTTATACAATCTCTCAATTCCGGGCCAGCGTCGCAGACAGTGGCCCAGTATTAAAACAATATTGTGTATTTGGTATGGACAGTTGAAACCTTAAAATAACAGTTGCAATTCTATTCAAACACAAAACGATCAATCAATGTTGTTTTAATGTTAGCTAGCGTCGCGGATAGTGATAGAACATAAGGTCAACAGAGAGACAAGTCAATGTGTGTTCTGGGCACTCTGAATGCGATTCCATTTGACAAACAAATATATATATATATATATATATATATAAGTGAAAAAGCTCCGTGGAGACTTCTGAAATTTGAAGTCGGAAGTCTGAAGTCTAATATTCTATTTCAGAATGGCTGCCAAAAAACTCATACGCGAAATGGCGTCTTACAAAAACGTGTCAAGAATAATAAGTTTAAAGTTCCGTTGTAAAATCAATATATTTGGGCATAGCCCAAATAAAACTAGACATGAATTGTGACATTTAAAGTAACAATAAAATTTGTGCTAGTTTTTATGAGTTTTTGTGGCCGCCATTTCGAGAATTTTGTTGGGTTATTATATATTGGTTTCTCTTTGGATCTTTGATCTTATTATTGTATGCAGTTGGAAAGAGGTTTGTTGTACCCCTCTGGGCGATAATAAAGGTTTCCGCCATTCAGATAACTAAATGACGGAGGAGTACAAAACTCTTTCCTAACAATTATCTATAATTTTCATCCATTTGAAAATTTTGCTTACTAGTATATTATCTTGAGCGCAGTGACGGGAGTGAACTTTCCGTTTTGCCACAAAAGTATGACCGTTGTCTGTGAAGTGGGACATCAAAGGTGTGTGATGTGCATAAAAAATAAAAATGACAAATTCGATTATATTGTATATAAATATGTAGGATCCCTGCTTCGCTCGTTTACTGTGGCAGTCGTCTCCGCTCTCCCCGGACGCGGTGAGACAGGATATGACTGCCTGGTTTTGGTACTTCAGTGCCGTGTGCGTGGGGCCGAATCCCATGCGGTCGTAGTATTCTTCCCGCACTTATGATATAGCTCTTGGCGACTGCGGACGTGCCGGTCGCCCGCTCGGAGTTTGACTAAGACGTGTCGTGCGCGGGGTTGTGCATTGCTGTTATTCGATGTCTAGACCAATAAACATAATTATCAGAAGAGAAGTTTTGTGAGTTAATCAGAACCGTCGATCCGACGGGGAGAGATGAAGTTAACGATATGTTGGTGAGTGTTAGGTGGCTTCTGCCGTTTACCCTTCAACGAGCTACCACGCTACTCCCACACTGGTGACTACCTGTCACTCCCACACTGGTGACCCTGATCGAGAACGCAACAGTGTTTTCACCAAGCATCAAGTTGAAAACCGCTGTTTTCAAGAATAGTTTTTATTAAAATATTAAGGGATTTTTTGAAATAAAATCATGAGCATTTTTTTCTCCAAGGTACGTGGAAACTGTAGGTCACACTAATATGCCAGTTTAAACTAGCTAGAAAAAGTTATCAGAGGAGAAGTATGTTTTTTACGTCGAAAACGGCGTAATTTTCATATTTTTTGACAGAATTCCACGTGTTTGGCGCCTTTTCAAGATGGCGACCATGTCGGTTTTTCTAGAAGAACCGTGAATTTTTTTTTTCTCATAGACCTAGTCTATATCCTTTTTCAAGTACGAGTTCTTAAAATGCTTTCATCCTATTAATGCCATTGTAGGCGAGTAGGAAGTGGGTGTTTTCGAAAACTCCATTTTTTATCGTTGATCGCCATAATTGGGTGACTCGATTTTAAAGTCCATAGACAAAGTGTCGTCATTTTTCGATTTTTCAGCAAAAAATCGACCAAAAATTATCATAAATATCGCTTTGACTCAGATAACCTTTAATGGGATTAGGGCCAAATAAAATTGTTCGCCTAAAAATGAATGTGAATAAACGGTCTTAGTTGGTCTGTAAAATATATTTCCAGGACCGTAGGTCAATATTTTATTATTATAACAATATGTTATTTCAGAGAATGCTGATTGTCATAAATGTATTTGGTAAGTGAGCGCCATATTGGACGCTGGTTCCCCTAGCTTAGCTGATCGCCCGCCGTAGGCAAAAAAGTGTCCCGCCATAACCGGCATGCACCGGGACAGTGGAAATGTGTCGCCTCATCACATTAGCATAAATTAGGCCGCCATTTTGATTTCGTGGAGCAGACTATTCACGTGTCAAGATTATACATGGTCTAGTCTCAAATAATTTTTTTGCATACATATAAATTTTCTTTTTCAAAACTGTTAAAAAAAAGAAATGTAAATAAGCAGTTTCAGCAAGGAAATTATGGCACAAGTTGTGCGAGATTTTGATAAAGTCATAGTATAATTTTTCCACGTCGAAACGCCCTCTGGTGTTTGGAGTCGCTCTAGCCTACTCTTAGCGTCTTATTTGGGCACAGAGTAGCTTATGAATATGCTAATGTGAGGCGAGGCGCGGCAGCTGTTCAGTTTTGTACGTACACCTCGATACAGGCCCGCTGGCCCAAGCATACAGCAACGAGCTGCCTGCTGCACATGTTAGCAGCAACCGATCATACACCATACACACACCCGCCACAAACCAAATAAACGCAACCGCTACGACGACAACCGACTTATACGTCAGTCAACGAAACGAAGCGAGCGATTGCTTAGGACGTCCTTCACCACGCAGAAGACAGCCTCCGAGACGTTCAACGAACTTGCCTAAGTTCAAGATAGCAACATTTTACGCTACGGACGTTGAACTTTGGTTTTTTATCAGATCGAAACTCAGTTCGATCTTCATCAGATTCACGACGATGACGAGCGATATAGTTTAACCTGCGCAGCACTCTCAGGCGAGGTCGCATCCGACATGAGGGACGTTTTACTTCAACCTTTCAGGTCGCATAAATATGAAAGCTTGAAAACCATTTTGATCGAGCGACGTGGTTTGACAACACCCGAACAAGTCAATAAAGTGATTTTCGGAGAAAGGATGGGCTCGGACATCCCCTCACGATTCTTAAGGCGTCTACAGAGGACGGCAGGCTTTGGAACTAAAGCAGTTGTTGGAAAGGCGGTCATACGCCAAGCATTCATTCGGCAGATGCCAGCTTCAATCCGCGCTCATTTGGCAACACAACCAGACAGCGCCACACTGGAAAGTTTGGCCATGTTGGCGGACAGGGCCCTTGCCTCCGAAGCGGACGTCGAAGAGAGTAAGCCGGGGGTCGCGGAGATAAAGGTCGACGAAACCACTAAGCTAGTGGGATTGCTTGAGGACTTATCAAAGAGGCTAAAAAAATTAGAGACCGCGACTGCAGCCGAGAAGAAGAGAAATAAAGGACGTGGACGTGTAAATAATCACTATGCACCTAGGCCTACATTTATTCCAAATGTACAGGCCACAGAGTTTGTTCCTAACAAACCTGGTAACTGCAATAATGCACAGCGAAATGCTCGCCCGTTCGTCCCGCCGCAGAACGTACAGCAAAATAATGCCGCGAAAGTAATAGATACGGCTAATGCACCTGTCTGCTATTTTCACCAGACTTTCGGTGACAAGGCACGCACGTGCAGGAGCCTTTGCGCATTTTCTTTAAACTGCTAAGCCAGAGCAAGGTAGCGACTCTTGCATCTGGCGGTATAACTGAGACGCAACATGACTCTGCGGAAGCTACTTTTCCCAAGTTATTTCACTCTAAGTTATTGTACGTCGCAGACAAAAATAATAAATGTAAGTACTTGATTGACACGGGTGCACCTGTCAGCATTTTGCCGAAATCTTGCGCTAACAGGATTTCGGACGCAGACTGCCTTCCCCTGGTGGCCGCTAATGACACTACTATCAATACCTACGGCAAAAGTAAACGCGTCGTCGACGTCGGCTTAAAACGCGAATATCCGTCGACATTTATAGTAGCAGACGTGAAACAACCCATCATTGGGGCCGACTTTTTGATTCATTATAATTTACTAGTAGACTTGAGAAGTCGATGTCTTCGAGACATGAGAACAGGTTTAGCTATTCCCGCTTCACTGTCGTCAATCAGTCCACTGTTGTTGAACAGAGTAGACACTGTTCAGAATGAGTATACTAAACTTCTCGGTCAGTTCCCGGAACTGACTCGCCCTAAAAACAAAGGGTGAGACCAATAAACACGATATAACGCAAAAAATCGTAACGAAAGGACACCCTGTTTTCGCGCGCCCACAACGATTGGCACCCGATAAACTTGTCACTGCAAAACGCGAGTTCGACGAAATGATAAAATTAGGGGTCATTGAACCCAGCGACAGTGAGTGGTCCTCAGCGCTTCATATGGTACCAAAGAAAAATGGCGACTGGTGACCATGTGGAGACAACAGAAGCTTAAATGCTCAGACCGTACCCAACCGTTATCCAATTCCACATATTCAGGATTTCACGCAGCGCTTACCCGGCTCGAAGATTTTTTCAAACATTGATTTGGTTAGAGCATATTACCAAATTCCGGTGGAGCCGTCTGATGTACATAAGACAGCCGTTACTACACCTTTTGGTCTATTTAATTTTACAAGGACACCGTTTGGTCTACGAAATCCCGGACAAACGTTTCAGCGTTTTATAGACCACGCTACACGCGGACTTGATTTCGTTTTTGTATATTTGGATGACCTACTGGTAACCAGCCCAGATCATAAAACGCACAAAAAACATTTACGAATTATTTTTGCCCGACTAGCCGAATACGGAATAATCATCGGTCCTGAGAAGTGTCAGTTCGGTACAACTGAATTAAGTTTTTTAGGACACCACGTTTGTGCCGAAGGAATTTCGCCGTTACCCAGCGCCGTCGACGCCATTGTGAATTTCGTAAAGCCTGAAAAGCAACGAGCATTGCGTAGATATTTGGGAATGGTAAATTATTACCACCGTTTCATACCGCAATGCGCAGCGAAGTTGACACCACTAAATATTTTATTGACAGCTGCCAACAAAGGCCATACAAGACTGTCACCAAAGTCAAATTTCGATTTGAAGTGGGACCAAAATGCAGAGTCAGCATTTTCCGAGTCCAAACAAATATTGGCAAACGCTACCCTTCTGGTACACCCAGACCCTATGGCTCAAATAAACATCACGTGTGACGCTAGTGATGTTGCCGTAGGTGGCGTTTTGCAGCAGTATTTAAATGGTATGTGGCAGCCACTTTCGTTTTTCAGCAAGAAGCTGAATCCAGCGGAGACACGCTATAGTGCGTTCGACCGTGAGCTTTTGGCAGTATATGCCACCATAAAACATTTTCGACATAATTTAGAAGGACGCAATTTTTTTGAAAACACCGATCATAAACCTTTGACATTTGTAATGTCATCTGTCACTGAACGCGCGTCCCTACGCCAAACACGACATTTAGCTTTTATTAGGATTATTAGAATTTACAACCGATATTAGATATGTTAAAGGTGAGACAAATGTCGTCGATAATCAACTGATCTGGTGTGATGTGTCCACGGGACATAACCGGCCGTACCTTACCGCGAAATTTCACAGAAAAGTTTTTTCAAACTTACACAGTTTAGGCCACCCATCTCATAGAGCTACAAAACCTTTGATTAACACACGATTTGTTTGGCATGGGATGAATATTGACATTGCTAGATGGTGTCGTTCCTGTAAAGGTTGTCAGACTGCCAAAGTTTCACGTCCCAACACACCAGTTTTCGGAAAGATCACTGAACCTACCGAGCAATTTGATCATGTCCACATCGATATAGTCGGACCTTTACCCTACGCTAATGGCCTTAGATATCTACTGACTTGCGTCGATCGTTTTACACGCTGGCTGGAAGCCATACCTATTGTAGATATTCGGGCCGAAACGGTCGCCGATGCCTTCTTCAGCGGATGGATAGCACGTTATGGTACTCCCGCCACTATCACCACAGATAGGGGCCCTCAGTTCGAGTCCAAATTGTGGGATAATTTATGTAACCAATTCGGGATAATACGAAATCGTACCACGAGTTATCACCCCCAGTCGAATGGCATGGTTGAACGTTTCCACCGTCAATTGAAAGCCGCCATTATGGCGCACGAATCACCGAACCCGTGGACTATTACTCTACCCGCTGTACTTTTAGGAGCTCGTTCCGCAGTTAAGGAGAGACTAGGCAGGTCGGCTGCCGAGATGATATACGGGACAACACTTAGACTCCCAGGAGAGTTTACGCAACAGTACACCGTCGACGCTAACACAGATTTGGAGAACTACTCAGACAAGCTACGCGTAGCCATGTCGCGTCTCCGTATATGTCTGCCACGTGGAACACAACAGACTAACATTTTCCAATACAAGGAAATAGAAACATGCACACATGTATTCTTGCGACGAATCGCAATTGCGCCGCCTCTGACAGCCCCTTACGACGGCCAATATAAGGTTGTCGTGAGGAGTGGCAGAGTCATGAAAATCCTGATGAAAGGCAAGGTAGAAACGGTCACCTTAGATCGAGTTAAACCCGCACATCTAGAGTGCGAGCCTACGACAGGTCCGAAAACACAGCGTACTACGCCAAACAAAAAACAGAGCTCGAAGACCACCAGGATCGCTAGTGGGAATCCACAGGACCCATCTAGACCTAGTAGTGTGAACACTCAGATGTCCAACAGGACGAGTGTTAAAAAGACAAAGTAGACGGCAGTCAGAAGCAGTACCAAATTGGCAACTGTCCCACAGCAACTAGATGATAAAGTTAAATTGCCTAACAAAGGCAAAGCTTATGTAGCGCCGCATTCGCGAGCCCCTGCCGTTTCCCGCGCTAACGGGAACGGCGGCAGTTTGCGAACGTATTCACGCATATCTTTACATCTACGGGGTAAAACCCCGGGTGCAGCTGACGCCGTTATCGACTCGAATACAAGAAATCGTCCGAATATCGTTAATCGCGACAAAATTTCGACTGACGCAACTGTGAGAAAAACTAGAGTCGGACGAGCAATCCAGACTCCTGCCCGGTTTCTGCAGATGGTCCACGCCATAGTGGCACCTAACGACATCTATGGCGGGCCCAACCGCATGTACCGTAATAATAATCATTTTAAATTGTAATTGAATGCGCCAGGCCTGGCAACATTGTTTAGAATATGTAGATTGTAATTACATTATCAAGCAAGATATTTGCTAACTTATAATGGAAATGTTAATTAAATGAATCAGTTAGTCGCAGCAAGCAGCATATGTAATTTATCGGACAATTGGTGTTACGAGGATAGGACAAATTGGTGTTACGAGGATAGGACAATTGGTGTTACGAGGATGGGACAATATTTTTATTTACAGACGCTGTATTAACGACAACCACCCACGCTGTATTAACAACAACCACCCACGCTGTATTAACAATAACCACCCACGCTGTATTTTTTTACAACCTGATTAGTTATAAGAGGTTACGTTATATACAACCCCCGTTACTTCACGACTCAGTCTCCTACACGTCAGTTGGGTTCCTACGTTGTCACTAGCCCGGGGGTAATGTAGGATCCCTGCTTTTTCTCGTTTACTGTGGCAGTCGTCTCAGCTCTCCCCGGACGCGGTGAGACAGGAGATGACTGCCTCGTTTTGGTACTTCAGTGCCGTGTGCATGGGGCCGAATCCCGTGCGGTCGTAGTATTCTTCCCGCACTTATGATATAGCTCTTGGTGACTGCGGACGTGCCGCTGGTCGCCCGCTCGGAGTTTGACTAAGATGTGTCGTGCGCGGGGTTGTGCATTGCTGTTATTCGATGTCTTGACCAATAAACATAATAATCAGAAGAGAAGTTTTGTGAGTTAATCAGAACCATCGATCCGACGGGGAGAGATGAAGTTTACGATATGTTGGTGAGTGTTAGGTGGCTTCTGCCGTTCACCCTTCAAGGAGCTACCACGCTACTCCCACACTGGTGACCACCTCTCACTCCCACAAATATATGTGTATATATAAGATCATACGCCTATGTGACGATGACAAACGTTCTCATATATGTACATATGTATTATAACTGTACTGGTATATCACTGATTTTTGTATTTCTAAAATGATATGCATAAGTATTTAAAAAAAGATGACTATATAACTGTATTAGGTTTCCTTATGCATATTACCGCCCGAAATTACCGTCCGAAATTATTGATATTAGTAAAGAAATATAATATAAAAGGGTACTCTGTTAGGGTTTTATATACATCTCACCGTCCGAAATCACCGTCCGAAATCACCGTCCGAAATCACCATCCGAAATTAGCGATATTAGTACCAAAATAGTGATATAAAAGACTACTAAGCTAGGCGTCTGAATTCACCGCACACCGTCCAAATCACCGTCCGAAATCACCGCGGCGTCCGAATTCACCACACACCTCCGAAATCACCGTCCAATTTCACCACACACCGTCCGAAATCACCGTCCGAAATCACCGATAAACGTCCGAAATCACCAGGTTCGAAATGATCGAGGTTCGATATCACCGGCAGTCGTACACGACATGGACGTCGCCACCAGCGTGGTACTATGATATGATGATAAAAAAATGGGGAAAAAGAAAAACTCGGAAGTGGGTGGGTGGGTCAAGACCCAACTCGGATTATTTTCTTTCTTTGGATTTTGTTTTTGTTTTTTCTTTTGGTGGGGTTTTTCTGTTGTACATGTTTCCAAAAAAAAAAAAAATCGGATAGAGGGGTGGATGGGTGGGGTCTGGCCAATCCGAGTTTTTCTCGGATTTTTAGATTTTTTTTAACTTCACAAGACCCCTTATAAAACAATGACTAAAATGTTAATATAGTTTGAATGTTATTAAATATTTGAAAATTTCAAAATGATGTCACAGAAACAGTTTTTTTATTATATTGCACACACATGGCTGACATCTGCAAGTAGACGCACAAGAACACATTCCATTAGCATTAAATGACTGTTGTAATTTTAATTTTAGTGAAGCATTAGCTGGTGTTTGAACGAGTTAACAGAAGTCGAATCACGGATCTGCATTAAATATTTTTTAAATAATAAATAATAAATAGTGCTATTTGTGAGAAACTTCCAATTTAAACTTTGTTCGCTAGAACACTGTTTAAAGTTTGGTTTTCAGGAAAAGTATTACTGAAAGTATTTCTAAGCTAAACAATGTTACTGAAAAATCTTATTTGTATTTTTAAATTGATTAACATAAATTTTAACCTTTCTAAGTGATCACCGGCAAGTTGAAAAAAAATCCTCGTTGATACGATTTACACACTCATTACGTGGGTTGATACAGCTGATCCATCTTCTGACGAGATATCGAATGAGTTATCACGATTTACAAAAACAGAAAAAGGACGACACAATAAACCAATAATTACAATTAATCAGTGTAAATTAAAAGTAATTAACGATGAAATCTGCATGGCAATGCTATCAAAAATGACGGGAAAATCATATGCAGTCGGCAAATTATATTTTTTTTAATATGATAACGTGTGTGTTTTCTGCGATTTCAATTTCCCATCCATTGGTTGGAGTGGTAATGAAAATACGCCAATTTTAGACACGGTAGTGTTTCATTTAAATATATAATGTCAGAAATTGGCCACACATAGATTAATGATATAATCTCCAATTCTGCAGGTAATTTTCTCGATCTTATTTTTACAAATATTACAGAAATGATATCTACTGTTTCTTAATTTCCTTGTATATTTCCCACTGATCACGCTGAGCTAAAATTTTCAATTCTTATTCCAAAGACACGACATAACAAAAAAGAACGGTTTGTTTATAATTATAAAGCAGCTCAGTGGAATGAGTAGAGAGCTAAGATTGTAAATGCAAATCTTTGTAGAGTGATTGATAATGCTGTTGATGTGAACGGGCTTTGGAACGATTGGCTTAATCTAATTGAGCAGTTTATGTCTGCCACAATTCCCCGTGTCAATGTGAAGCCAAACTGTTCATACTTGTGACAGATAAATGCGTCACCTTAATCACATCAAAAAGACAGCATGGCGTCGAGCTAAACGCTCTGCCAAATGTAGTGACTGGAGGAACTTTAAAACGTTACGAAGATAACCTAAAAAGAGAATGAATAAATATCAAATGTAAATATCAAACTTTTGTAGAAGGCTTAAGTGATAAGGTTAAGACCAACCCAAAAATATTCTGGTCTTTTTTAATGATAAAACTAAATCTAAATCAATTCCTGATACTCTAACCGATGGTGATTCAGAGTATACTGAACCAGCAGCCGAAGCAAATTTATTTAACAATTATTTTCAATCTCTTTTTGCAAAAGCAAATCTTGTACCAGTTCACAAAAAGAGAAACATTTTTTTTTTCATAGCCATGGAATCTAGAGTAAATATCTCCAAAATGTTTAATATAGTGTGCTTATCAACACAAAATACAACATGGCCACATTGGTTAACTCTTTTAGCACAGGTGCCGCGATTAAACGATGTCCAACTGCTTCTTCCTATGGAAATATAGATATATATTTATTAAATTTACAAAATATCATATGTCAGAAATCATTGATTAATAATTCTAACAGGTCTATTTTTTAAAGATAAGGGTATTTTTCATTCATTTGAAGTTTGACACCCAGCGACTAATTCCAATGTAGGTCTTTTATATAGTGTATAAAATGTTTTTCGATTTAAGTTAAGTTTTAGTTGTTATTATTCTAGGATATGAATATTAGTTCATTTTGTGTGAATGTACTTAATAACACAGCTAAGTACAATATTACACCAACCCGGGGCTACCATCTACCATCTTGTTACTTTGGGCTACCAGAAGTTGTCTATTTGTGTCTCTATACTAAGTAGTCCAGTAGTCCGGAAAGTCATCCGGGCTACCAAACACAATGAAGATTTGTCAACCCCTGTACTACTAAATACAAACATGTTTTAAATCACTTAATTTTGAGTTTGGCCATCTATAGGCCTACGTAATTTTGTCAATTTCCTGGAAATGGCAATATTGTAATCTAATACCCTGGATTATTTTTGTGAGGGTGGGAAAAATTGGTAATTATTTTTTGTTAGTCGAGTATTAATGTGGTACATAACTAATCTTTAGTGGACAGGGGTCGATTTTGACAGGTAGGTCTAAAGGGTTTGCATAACAGCATGTGTTTTTATAATGACAAGCATGTAATAGACTTGTCGGAATATGACATTAAAATAGGAGATGTAACAGTTTGAAGTCAGGATCCGGCATTTGCATGCCAGGGTACTGGATTGTAATAATAAAATATGACACTTTAACGTCATGATATAGTATTATAAAGTCGAAATATTGTCCTTTAATATCACAAAATAAGATTTGAATCTCAACAAAATCCATTTTTATGATTGGTTATGACATTATCGAATCAAGATATATATGACGGCATTCCAATGTGACATTATAATGACGAAATATGACACTATAATATTTTAATGTGACCTTAGAATGTCAGTAAATGTCACTTTAAAGTCTCGATATGGCATTTTAATGTCAGGAAATATATTGTCATGTCAAGGTATGAACTGTCACATCAATTAATTTAATGTCATATTTTGATGTAAAATCATTTCATTACAATACCATGCAATGCCATAACTTTATTACGAAATATATATATATCCTAATATTCAAAATTTGATATCTTAATATTCAACTGCCTATTCCATGATATTAAACATAGTGACAATTGCAGATCATAGACAAAAGTAAGTATTTAAAAAGAGCAATATTACTGGACGATTATCGAAGATGCCATGTACATGTAACGTGCAAGGCGCTTCAATGTCACCTACTAGTACATCCCCAGCCAACACAGGTCATTAATCCAATCATGTTTAATTATTGGGCCATCGTCGAAGACGGTCAGCCAATATGGAAACAGCATTGGACGAAGTCCTCGTGTTTTCTGAGAAACTCCTTTATGATACAGAGTATATTTTGCTGTACAGGAGGGTTTAGAAGCTACAGACTGGAAACGGAATTTATCTCATGGTCGTTTGTCACCAACTCAAACTCAAAGAGCAGTCGTTCCAGAAAGAGTGCTAAAATTAGTGAGTTGCGGTGCTTGTTCAAAGTGGGGAACATCTCGCAAAGCTAGAATATATTGTACAACGATGTGCTCTTATTGTATAGGCCAAACATGTAGGAACTATGACAGTTTAGAATCATTTCTAAAGATTCTGAGATAATCATTTCACTTTTTTTTAAGAGAGAACTGTTTATATCTCTTAATGCAAAGTCGTTAAGCAACAAATTTTGGCTTACCTTAACATTATTAAAGCATAAAATATGATCACTGATGTTAATGTTGTGCATTTTATTTCTTCATTTTTTTAAAGGCAATTTTTTTGTGATTTTTGTTTCGAAACACCCGAATTTGGGCTTGGCAGACAATTTATTTGAAATCAGCACATACAAATTAAGTAAATAATCATATTAGCTGAGCTCTACTCAAAAATGCCTGCAGCAATACGGTTTTTTGAATTTTTCAGGCGGCCATTTTGTTTTGTGATTTTCGTTTCCAAACATCCGGATTTGAGCTTCGCAGACAATTTATTTGAAATCAGCAGATACGAATTATGTAAATAATCATATTGGCTGAGCTCTACTCAAAAATGCCTTCAGCAATACGTTTCTTGAAATTCGGCCCAGACTATGTGAGGCATACTGGCATCTGTGGATCAGCAACTATGTGTTATTAATTATCCTTATTTGTCTCTTTGTTATTTTTCTTTGGCACCTTATCTTTACGTTCTGTATGCGGCTCAGCCGATACTTATACTTTTTTACATCCTGTTGTCGTTGTGGTCTTATAATCTTTATTTTTGGGACTGAACACAAGTAATCTGCTCTCCTATGGCTTGCATATGGGTTTTCAGGCTATCAATTTCTTCTTTATGAGATCTTTTTTCAGTGTCAATCTCTTCATACAACTGCTTCTTCTTCTTCTTCTTTTTCTTCTTTATACGTAGCAGGAGCCTTTCGGCTATCACGCATGTCTTGATTTAAATGCACCTACACTTGAAGCTGATTTTATTTCTTATGGTAGATTGTTCCACTCTGGAATAGTTTTTACAATGAATGAGTTCGCAAAATTTGTCTTGTTGGCGCGGATGTGCTGTTAGTTGTAGTCAGCACGTCGAGTTCTGGTGTCCGGTTTTGTAGCTAGTTCATCTACGGGTATGACCACGTCACCCTTTGTCGCTTTGTAAAACATAGTCAGCCTAGCGCTGGATCGTCGGCTGGACAGCGAGTCCCACCCTAGGTCTTGGATTATCTGGTTCACACTCACTTCAGGCCTTCGTCTGTACTCTCCTTTCACGAACCTTGCAGCTCTGCGTTGTACTCGCTCTAAGCTGTCCACGTCTTTCTGCTTAGATGGATCCCACACACACGACCCATATTAAAGACCAGACCGCACCAGAGCTGTATATGAAAGTTCTTTGAGGCGTTCTGGACATTTACGGAGGTTTCTCTGTACAAAACCAAGCATTTTGCTAGCCTTTGTTACTGTTTTTTTGTGATGTGCCGCTCAAAGGTCGAATCTTCGGAGAGCTCAATGCCTAGGTACGGGGGGACTGTACCTGTTGGAGGACTTTGTCTTTCATTTGGTAGAAATATGAAGGCTTATATCTGCCTGGAGTACTAATGATGTAACATTTCTTGGGAATAAACCGCACATCCTACTTTATTGACATCTCATGCAACGATGTCAGGTCTGTAGCTGAACACAATGCTCAATACAATTTATTAGTCTATATACGAGACAGTCATCTGCAAACAGACATCAACTGGATTTAATGCAGTCTGGCATGTCATTGATAAAACACAGAAACAATATAGGTTCGAGTACCGTACCTTGAGGGAAGCCAGATGCTACTTTGATGGATTTGGAGGACTGTCCTTCACAGACAACCTTTGAGTTGAGTACGGTTCACCAGAAAGTTTCTAATCCACGAATTCCGTAATGGTCAAGGTTCGCCATGAGGCGTCGATAAGGGACTGTATCAAACGCTTTGGAAAAATCTAACACTGCAAGGTCAATGCGTTTACCCGTATCATGAGTTGTTAGAAGGTCATGTGTTGTTAAAATTAACTGTGTTTCGCAACTGTGCCCGGATCTAAACCAATGTTGGAATTTGGTTAAGATGTTGTGCTTTTCGAGATGTTGAAGTATATGCTTTACTACAATATGTTCTAATAATTTGCAGTACACACACGTCAAGGACACAGGGCGATAATTAACAGCCAAGTTTCTGTCCCCTTTCTTAAAAATACAGGTGAGACATTTGAAGTTAGCCAGTCATCAGGCAGTTGACCTGTTGTCAAAGACTGAGAGAATAAAGACGAAAGCGCCGGTGCCAACTCGTTGACCGTTTCTTTGAGATAGGTGTTTGGTATTTGATCAGGACCAGCAGCTTTTTTGATGTTAATGCTGGATAGTAGCTTCTTTATTCCCACTGTTGTGATTGACAATGGTGTAATGTTGCTTGTACTTGGTCCTTCCGGTGTTGGTACTGGACAGGTGGTATCTTCCATTGTGAGCACAGATCGAAATTGGTCATTGAGCAGCTCTGCCTTCTGTTGTGGTTGGCTATGTAGAGCTCCATGAGCCTTGATGGGTGATACTCCCTGATTATCTGTCCGCATTGACTTGATGTAGCGTCAGAAAGGCTTTGTACTGTTTTCACTTAGTGCATCCGCAAGATGGTCACTCATATATTGACGCTGCGACTGTTTCAGCACCTTGTTTGTCTGTTTCTGCACATGGCGGTACAGAGCCCAGCTCTCTGTACATTTAGATTGTTTCACTTTGTTATAGAGTTTATGTTTTCGTCTCACCAATGTCTTCAGCTTCTTATTGAACCAAGGCAAGTTATACCTGGTCGTCAGCTTTTTACTAGGGACATGCTTTTCCATCATTTCTTCCACATGATTTCTGAATATTAACCAGTTTTCATTTACTGTCCTGCGGGGTGATTCTGAGATAAACTTTTCACTGAATGCTTTAGATTTTGCTTTGATTAGCTCCCACTGTGCCCTGCGGAAGCAGTGTACCAGTCTTGGTTTTGATTTGTGAAATACTGGTCTGATATCAACGTCTACAACCACCATGCCATCGTGGTCGGACATAACTGGTACCACACTGGAACTCTTCACTAAGGTTGGATTGTTTGTGAAGAGAATATCTAAGGCACGGCCACGCCGGGTGGGCAGACGTTGGACTTGAGTCAGCGAGTGATCGTTGGCTAGGTCTATCAGCCGATTATTTGGAGGTGGATCATATGCCCCCGAATTTACTTTACCAGTTTCCCAGTCCACGTCACCACAGTTAAAATCTCCTCCAACTATAACATGTTTTCCCTTGGCACTCAGTGTAGAGATGGAATCGTCTAGATGGTCGAGCGGCTGGATGCCTGAGTTTGGTGGACGGTAGAAACTGCCAATGTGCATGGAGCCTTTTGGCAATTCAACCTTAGCCCAAACCTCTTCTGCTGCAGAGTGCGTTTGAACCTCATTTGCCACGTAACCATCCTTGATAGCTAGGATGACACCATCTCCACTACTTGTTCTATCTTTTCGCCACGAGTTTGTCAAATATTGTGGTGGCAAAACTTCTGAGCTGAACACAATGCTGTTTAACTTCGTTTCACATCCCAAGATGGCGTCTGGGTCAAGATAGTCTCTTACACGTACTTGCTACGCGTGCAATATAGTCATACAACCCATTAATGTCCTTTGACACAGATACATTTTTAAGTAGGTGAGGAGGTGATCTAGACCCTGAGATATTGTCCACACTTACTTCCGATGTTGTGGGAGATGATTTGTCACTTGCCGGACTTTTCAATTTCTTATTATCAATCCCCTCACTTGAGTTAGTCGCTGGATTTACGAGGCTATCCACATTCTGGCTCTGGGCTCTCAAAATGTTTCTAGGGAATACATTGTGTGCTCCACTTATATACATAAATAGGTCGTATATATCTCTTGCTAGAGATACATGTGCATTATTTCCTATGCGGCTCTTTGGCACTAGCCTAGGTCGTACATCATCAGCCACATCATTATTTTCCCGAGCGACCTGATTGTATAGTCTATTTGTGGCATATTTCAGTAAAATATACCTTGTCGCTTGGAGGTCTTCAACATCTGCGTCGATTGCGTCCACGAGAGCTTCTATGGTTTGAGCTTTCGGGTAGACTTCCACATTCTGCAATTCACTGGCAATCGCGACGTCAGTATGTTGCATAACCGGGTGGTGAATTAATCCCCAGGTACAATCACTCTTGCTTTCACATGTTTTGGGGTCCACTTTTTCCGCCATGGTGCTGTACGTTGATCGCCCCTGTATTGGCAGCCAACTTTCACTCCTGTTCAAATCCAGTTGAGCACATCGAGCTGCAAATATGCTGTCAAATTTGTTGATGCATTTTTCCACCAAAATGACACAAAATTGTCCAACTTTTTGAAAAAATCTTTCACATACACGATCTATATGCCTTTATAGCTACATCAGCAAAAACAAGTTTCAAATATAACAACATTTCTTATAGAAAATATCAATTTTTATTGCTGCTCGTTTGTTGTGTGTTGTGTGTTGACGCGTTGCCTAGATTGTATTATTGACAGGGTGGCCCTGTCAGCAGTGGGTGTTGATGTCTTATTGACAGGGTGACCCTGTCAGCACTGGGTGTTCATGTCATAGAATACTTAATGAATAGGTGCTAATAGACGGTTTTGAATAGCCCCAATTTCGGTTGATTGGGGCGCAGTCCTGAGCTACCACTCCTCGGCTTGCCCGAATGAATGCAGCCATACTGAGCGTGAGCGTATTTGTGATCATATAGGTGATGCACAACCTATTCTATTTGTAGCAGTAACGTTCTTGCTACAGAGTACACACAATTCTACTTGGTGGATATATTTGAAGTTTTTTCCAACGTCTCATTCCACTTTCCTAGTTTGAGAAGGAGGCCCTAGCCTCTGGAAGAAGGAGGCGTGATGTGTGGGAAGCATTGATTGGCTAATCATCTCCCTGTTAATAACGCGTACAAATGCACTATTGACAGGGGTGTCCCTGTCAATAGCCAATGCGTAATTATGAACTAAAACATAAGTATTAATCTTTGTAGTGTTAGATCACTTGTTTCAATAATCACTTCAAAACATAATTAGCCTAAAGTTACACGAAACAAAAATTAGGAGCGCTTGAAATAATACTGTCGAAGGAACTACTGTATGCAGGAAGCAACATGCACACAGCTATATCGATTAAAAGATTATTGAAAGTGGTGTGCTTAAAAGATTACTGAAAAGAATATGATGCAGTTTTGCTATTTAATTATAAGAATTATGTGTTATGTTGTGCAAAGCTGAATTTGCTTGGGGATCCCCGACAGTCACGTCATACATAGCAGAGATTTCTCTATTCTCACACTAGTAGTTCTTGTTGCAACCCCTCTTGCAGGAATGAAATTTTGTTTTTTATAGTTTGATATCAAGTCTGAAGACCTATCATCGCACTTTACATTTTACCCCCTGGTCACTGGACCTGTTCATTCATGTGCCATTTCAACTCCCCGGGCAGCATATAGTCCTGCAGCCGTTTCGGCGCATTGAACTTATCGTACACATTGCCATCTCTGTCCTACCAGCAAGTACTCATTTTCACCTGAGTCAAGTGAAGCTTTTGAGGGTGAAGTGTCTTGCCAAAGGACACACCGTCTTAACAATTTCCCAAAATTGTGAGGGGAGAAACATGATATTTCTCTGAAAATCCTGCGCCAGGCGGGACTCGAAACCGCACGGCAGGCAGCGACATCGGCAGCTCGCCACGCTCTAAATATCGCGCCATGTCCCTCTCTATGTATTATCAGCAAAGTCTTCCAGTGTAGTTATATCATTCAGCCAACTTTACATGCCAGTAGAGAATGGATAGCGGATGGTATATTGTCCGCTGAAAATGTGAATAAATGACAGTGCCCTAAAGTTTGCATGACCCATTACAGCGGTAAAACTCGTGAATGGATAGCTGTCTTGAGATGAACGACCAATCACCAAATATACAATGCAATGTATGTGACTGTAATTACAATTTAGTTGAACAAATGGAAAGATCACTTTGTCCCCCCTGGTACCATGTCTGACATAGAAAAGTAAGAAAGTGAGTCTTGTTGGAAAATCTCTTGAAAACCTCTTGGATCGCTCCCTGCTAGGTATTTTGCTAACTTCAGCAGAGCTTCTGGTTTTGATGTGAAAGAAACGGTGTTCACAGCTGCCATTACCTTGATGATCATAAATATAAAAAGGTCTTGTCACCCAAGAATGACCAGACTCGGGGATATCCAAGCAAAGGTGGCCGTGTACAACACATTGACTTCTTAATTGAAAATGATCATGATAATTTAATGTACTATACAACTTTTTTTAAAATTTTTGTTTACCACACCCAAATTCAATGATCCTTTACCATGTCTAAAATATAGCTAATCCCTGCAAACAGTGGTTATTTTGACAGTATTATACTCAGTGTTATTAAATTTTGTTGTTTGCAACTTCAGGCTGACTACTAGTTGGCGTAGAATAATGCTTAGCGTCGCACGACACTAATCGTCATTTAAGTGATATTGTAGTACGATAAAAACAGTGCAGTCCATTGATGTCCATTGATGACCGATGTACAAATGATGACGTGAGGGTAGGGTGATAGGGCATGATGGGTTACTGCCTGATGTTCTGGGCATGTCTAGTAGGATTTACCCTCAGACATGCTCAGACGATCGAAGACTTGGGTTTTGATATGCAATTTAATGCTGAAACACCGAGGCCTTTAGCACAGCTTCGCTATCCTCCGATCGGATAGTCCTCTGAGTGTAGGAAACAGGCTACACCGCTGGCAATCCACCACAATATTATAGCCAGCCACGTGTAGTAGGCTGCAGCTCCCCTTGGATAATCGCTGTAGACTAGTGCTTCTGTACCATGCGGTGCAACATGCAACAGACGGGACAGATCCCTAATGACCCTCCCCAGGTGGGTGCGAACAGTACTACTACTAGCAACCATCCCAGTACCCCTTAGACTGACTATGTTATGAAGTGATTATAATACCAAATGCTATATCACTGCAAGGGCTGATACTTATTTTATATAAAGCTTATGATCAATAAACATTATCATTGTTATGACATAGAATGCTCATGATGCTTTCTTATCAAAAGCGATTATTAATATACAGCGTGAAACAAAATTACCAAAACATAAAAGCAGAGTTGTGTGTAGGGCCCTACTGGTATACATCTTTACAAGACATAACATCACTCCAGGACTGGTTTTATATTGATCGTTGACCCTGAAAAGATTGGGCTAGACAACTTTGAAAGCAAATGATCTTAAATATTGACCGAGATATTGACAAAATAATTTTTTTCGGTAATGACCGCCATTATCGGCTTCCTGCCAATTTCAAGTAGTCGATTTGCAAGGTTGTGCACCTAGGTTATATATGTAGATATGACTTCAGGTGCCCAACTTCAGGTGCCCAACACCCTGGGTGATAGTTCTACATACTCTACGAAATAACAGAGCCGTATTATATTGTAAATGATATGTCTATTTACCTCTTTTATCGCTGTCATATACATGTGATGTATATGGTTTTACTTTATATCATGTTAGCATGTGAATTCAGAACAGTGTGCGGATGATAACCTCATTCTGGGAGAAGATTATTCAAATATAACTATGATATAACACAATTGTGCCAAAATATCAAACTATAGAGATCAAAAAGACAGGAAAAAACTCTATAAAATCATTTGACAGTAGAATGATGTCTGGCATTGTATTCCTTGACTTGATCCAAAAAACCCTAATCTACACACGAAGATCGCCAAAATATGATATCTAGAAGCTAAGATATCTTGATTTTAGGTTCGGCTGGCGGCCATTTTTAATTATGGCGGCCATCTTGTATTGATAAATATAGTCTTGTGTATGAGATGTTTAATCTCTGAAATTAAATATATATTAGCAGGCATTCAAATCATCATTTTATCAAAAAAAAAAGTCAAGTTGTGCACTTTTTGCTAAAACGTAAATGTGGGCTATTGTATTTCAATGGTCACGTGACCTATGACCTTCCAATGACCCCAAAATGAAGTTGTCGTCAAAACTGCATTAGGGGGATTCATAACCCAAATTAAGAGATAAACAACACATTTTTAGGATTGCCGGGACTGTATTGATAGCCGATTACTTTATTTTGGCGGCCATTATGAAAATATTCAAATTAGCTAATTAAATATGCCAGATGGCAGATTTTTCAGATGCGTCGCCCTGGGTCTGGGTCGTTTGTTATAAACGTATCGGAGCGACTGACCGTTCACAAAGGTGTGTATTTAATTAGCGTTTCTATATTGCATAAATGCAGCGCGCGAGCAGTACATGCTCAAGGTAAATTGGCATTTTTCGCGGCTCTCTGAATCTCTTGTTGTGAGGTATAACAACACTTGCGCAGACAAACCCGGAAGCCAAAGTCGGGAAATTGCTGCTCTAATATTGTGTTTGTAATTCCATAGGAATATTTTAGATACAATTTTTATATTAATAAAGTCATCAGTTATAGCAAGGTACATATTTTGCACAATTCTATAAACTGTGATAACAACATTTTAGAACTTTTTGAATGATTTACTACTTATATTTCCCCGGTGATCAATTCACAGAGACAAGAACTTCTACTACGAGCTAAAAAATACTTTGGCTGTAGTCAGGTGTGAATTATCAACAGTGCAACAGTTTTTGTTACATGTATTCTATTCTAAATAACAACTGGTTATCTATCTGGCCCTGTGATTTAACGCTTAATCTACGTCATTTAACTTCAAGTACTCATGTCGCATTTTTTATTGTAGCATCATTATGACATATTTTGAATCAATCAAATGTAATCGAAAATGTTACACGTCGTCAAAATCAGTAGGGTCCTAATTTGAATGTGACATATTACACTTAAAGACCAGATGTGGCTGGGGGTAAGGTGTCACCCGAAAGAGGGATCTAAGCCACTGTTATTAACACGAAATGTACAACAAGGCGTTAGGTTTGTATTTTATCCCTTAATTTTACAAATTTGTCTCGCCTTTTCCCGTGAATAGTCAAATTACTTTTCAGTCAGCTCATTTGTGTGTGGTATAAATGCGTGATTTAAACTCAAACATATTCTAGATCTATTGTTGACTTGACATATAAACGCTTTTTGTATAGAAATAATTATGTGAACATAATAAATGCTTTTTTGGGTTGAACGTAAAATCTGTACTCTTCTCATCCGGCTCGGGGAAATTGAGTTTACCCCATATTTTTGCAAAATGAGTTGTAAATATCTGTTGAAAACTACTATTTAGGCCTGTAGCATTGATACAAAATATTTTGTTCTGGCTGGATTGGAAATGTACAATAATATAATAATAATAATTAAAGCATTAAGTTTGTATTTTAAACCTTATTTTAGCCAATTTTTCAAACTTTTTCAATAAATGGTGAAAATACTCTTCTATCATCTTTTTGTTGGTTGGTATACATCATGTTTAATTAAAATAATGTTTTTTTATAATCATATTACATATTTTTGCGGTTGAATGTAAAATTTGTGCATTTTTCGACAAGTGTATCCAACAATTTCGCCGAACGAGTAGTAAAATTTAAAATAATATACCGACATATTTTATATCAGTTTATAGCTACTATCTAGGGCAACAACATAAACACACAATATTTTTTTTGTTAAATACGAAATGCACAACAAAACATTAGGTTTGTATTTTAACCCTTAATTTTTCAAACATTTTACACCTCTTCCGTAAATAGTATATAATAATTTTGCTTATAGACTATTGTAACGCCCTGCTTTATGGCACTTCCGTCAAAAACCCGAAGAAATTACAGCGCCTCCAGAACGTTGCTGCTAAAATTATCGTAGGCGGATCAAAGTATGAACATGTGACACCAATTTTACAAGAATTACACTGGGTACCTGTGGAGTCTCGCATCCATTTTATGATCATGGTGTTAGTGCACAGGGCAGTTAATGACACTAGACCCGTCTATCTGCAGGAAATTGTCAACATGTATAGATCTGGGAGGTCATTGCGCTCTCAGTCTGACAGGTTGCTTACTTGACCAAGAACGAGATCAAGAGCTGGAGATGCGACATTATCAGCAGCAGCTGATCTGTGGAATACCTTGCCTCTGAACCTGAGGTTGATAGAGGATATGTGCAGTTTGAGGACTGCTTTAAAGGCACATTATTTCACCAAGCACTACGGTGACTGATGTCATCACTAGACGATTCCGCTACCTTTTAAATCACAAAGTGGAAGTTATTATGTACAGCGCCTTGATTAGTTTTTCTAGAGGGGGCGCTATATAAGTGTAAATTTGATTGATTGATTGATTGATTGATTTATTGATTGATTGATTGATTCATTGATAGTAAAAATACTTGTATTGTCAGTCAGATCATTTTTGTGTGGCATTATTGTCGTTTTTTATTCAAATATAATCTGGTTCGGAAAAATTGACTTTATCCCACATTGTTTTGCTAAATGAGTAGCCAGAATAATACTAATAATAATAATAATAATATGCCAGCATAATTGATATCAGTTGACAGCTACTATTTGGGGCTGTATTCTTGATACAAAATATTTGGTTTCTGTTAAATACGAAATATTCAACAATTTTACATATTTTTCACATTTTTTCTGTAAATAGTAAATATAGATTTTTTGTCAGCTCTCTGTTATAGATGTTTGGTTTTCTAGAAGTAATGTTGACTTTAAATAAACCAATTATATTACATGTTTTATCCTTTAATTTTACAAATTTGTCTCGCCTTGTTCAGTAAATAGGCAAACTACTTTTCAGTCAGCTCATTTTTGTTTGGCATGAATGTTTTTTTTTTATTGAAACATATTCTAGATTTATTGAAAGATATGTGGTATTGCTCTTAATTGGGGTAAATGTGTGATTATTTACTGCTCTAGTAGCTCGTTCGATACCAAGTGTACAGGATTTTTATTATAGACTAATTTTTGCATGGTTTGCCTATTGGTTAGTGTTTGAAAACCTGTTTCTTCAATAAGTCGTTTATAAGATGTTCCATGTTTGGGACCTGTAATTATTAGTAAAGCTTTATATTGAATATTTATGAGCTGTGAATTGCCGTGCCATGTGTACAGTTGTCGAAAACTACATTTGCGTATTCCAGTGGTCTAACTTTTGATATATAACATTGGTTAAGGGTCTATCGATTGAGTTTGAATTGATAGGATTTTAGAAGAGCTATTTTCTGTTTAGATTTGTTGCATATAGTTTCGATATGTAGAGACAGGATAAGTCTTTTGACAGTTCCAAATCCTTGGTGTTTGTGTGATTTAACGTTATAACGCCATGTGCCATCCAAGTAACGGAATGCTCAAGGTACTTTTTACGTTTACGCAAGAAAAGCATTGCTTTGGATTTTATGGGGTTTATATAGATTAGCCATTATTAGCCCAGCGGGAGATAGTCAGAAGGTCTTTATTTAAGATATTTGTTGTTGCAATGGAACAATTAAAGAAAAATCTTAAATAAAGAGTCGTCAGCGAATAGATAAATGCCACTTTTTATGTCTTCACGAAGGTCATTATTGTAAAAAAATAATAATGGGCCCAGAACCGACCCTTGTGGGACAGCAGAAGGTATCATTTTTCACGTGGATAATCCGTTATTTAATACAGCGCGTTGCTTTCGATTAGATAGATATGACTTAATTAACTTTAGATGTATTCCATATATTAATTTGTTTTTGACACAAGAGTTTCAGACTTTGTCGAATACTTTACTGAAATCAAGAAAAACTGCTCGTATTACATTATCTGTAACTACAGTTTGTGATAAATGTTCAATAATTGATTTGTAGTAGAGTCGCCAGGATTAAAGTCGGCTTGTTTTTCTGAAATTAAATCATACATATGTCTAATTTTTTCAAAACACTTTTGATGGGAGGAGAATAATGGGAACAGTTGGTTTTCTGAAGTTGTTTCTGGGGGGGAATTACGTGTGCTTATTTCTACACGTCTGGAAATTGACCATTGGGCATATTTTTTGATTCACATAAGGCCACAACTAGTTTTTTTTACGGGAGAAAATGTAGAGTCAGATTAGATAACACTCACACCTCACTATCGCCAAATCTATTTATAATTCTGGAAACGCAGTGACGTCACTCGGTGAAACCAAGGTTATATAACACCTCCTCCCCCATAATTCATTCTGTGAAACGCAGTGACGTCACTCGGTGAAAACAAGGTTATATAAGAACCCTCCCCCATAATTCATTGTATTAGCCAGCTCAGTGAAAACAAAGGAGGTCGAGGTCATTGAGTCTCACAGAATACAAGTTAACAGCAAAATCAAGGGCTTGCGACTGTTACTAACAGCCAGTAACAGGTATCGCAAAATCATTAATATATGTAGACGACCTTGCCAGCAACATGACTATTATTGAACAGGCCTGCAAGGTTGCTTAGACAAGTGGTTACTTGTGAAAATAGCGTTAAATGTTCTTCCTCAAAAACTTTGTGTGTACATTTTTCTGACAAAAATGGCTTATACCCTGAGCCTCATCTCAATCTATATGGATAACCACTCCCTGTTGAACAAATGTCAAATTCTTTAGCGTTTTCTTTAGAGTAAGTTAAATAGTATGCCGCACACTACATATATTATTTAGGAGAATAGCAGAGAACATTACAGCTGTTATTTGACCCGACAAAGACTGGAGTGGTGACCGTACGACCCTACTAAGGGTATACTGGTCACAAATCATATCCAAACTGGATTATGTTTGTATTGTGTATGGATCGACGAGTCGATTGTACCTGGAGGTACTGCATCTGGTCGCCAACAAAGGTTTGAGATCACTGGCACCCGTAGCTCGGCTTATGGGAAGCTATTCTTGTTGCGCAACACTACAGTTCAGCCTGATAGTATACATACCTAATGGTGTGCAAATCGCTGCTAGAGATTTAAATATCCTCCCTTTAAAGGATGTCTCTGTAATCACTCTAACCGACAACTAAAGCACGCCAATTGAATTTTCTGTCACTCCAGAATAATTATTACTTATACAAATATGAAAAAATCCCCGATTAACGCGGCCGCTGTTCGACACGAACTTCAATAAGTCAGAAATTCCATCAGATTGTGACAAACCTATTTGCTATAATACGATTTCAAATGTGGCTGAATTAATGTATTTTCTGAATATATATATATGTATATATGGAATAGTGAAACAAAATTATTTTTTTGCATTTCCCCGCTGCTTAAAACTTTACATTTATTTTTATTAAATGATGGGTGCAAATGCATGTCTTATATCTGGAGGTAAATCATTGGCCTTGATTTACCTATTTTTTATGAAAACGTTTATTGGTTCACAATACACTGCGCCAAGGCTTAGTTATTTTCAGGATTATGAATACCATAGTGACATTAAGCTATACGAGACATCGGCCTTTCCGGCTGCCTCGTTTCCGGTCATTCATTCTTCGACATTTGGCAACAACAAAGCACAACCTCCGCGCACGGCACGTCCTATCTGACTTAGCAAGAGCGAACTACGGCACGTCCGTAGTCGCCGAGTGTAACGCCTGAAGTGCGGGAAAAAGTACCAAAGCCGCACGGCTGCAATTGTGTGCACCCGTCACCAAGGTACGGAAACGAGGCTGTCGTCCACAGCCTCCCGCGTCCGAGAAGCCGGGGATAACTGCCACCTTAACTGAACGAAGTCAGGATCCTACATTACCCCCGGGTGAGTGATAACGTAGGACCCAACTGACGTGTAGGAGACTGCTTCGTGCAAGTAGCGGGGTTGTAAAAATATGTAACCTCTTATAACTAAGCATAGTTTAAAAAATATAGCGAGTGTGGTTACAGCGTGGGTGGTTGAAATCGCAGCATTATAAATGAATTGTCCCATCCTCTTAACACCAACTGTCCTTTTTGTATGTTTTCATTTGCTGCCAGCTGCGATCAACCCATTCATTTAATTAACATAAATTTCTATTCGTATTTTAGCAATTAACTTGCTAAAAAAAAATGTCTTTACATTTATATATCTGTACACAATGCTGCCAGGCCTGGCATATTCATTTACAATTTAAAAACATTGTTAATACGATGCATGCAGTTAGGCCCGCCATATATATCGTTGGGCGCCACTATGGCGTGAACCATCTGCACGAACCGGGCAGGAGTCTGGATTACTCGTCCAACTCTAGTTTTTCGCACTGTTCGGTCGGTCGAAATTTTTTCGCGATTAGCGATATATTCGCATGGTTGCTTTTGGTCGAGTCGATTACGGCGTCAGCAGCACCCGGGGTTTTACACCGTAGATGTAAAGGTATGCGGGAATACGTTCGTAAACCACCGCCGTTCCCGTTAGCGCGGGATACGGCGGGGGCTCGCAATTGCGGCGCTACATAAGTATTGTCTCTGTTAGACAAGTTGACTTTAACATCTATTTGCTTTGGGACTGTGGCCGATTTTTGACTGCTTCTGACTGCCGTCGACTTTTTTGTTTTAACTCTCGTCCCGTTGGACGTCGGAGTGTCCGCACTACCAGTTGTAGGTGGACCCTGGATTCCTACTGGATATTCTGGTAGCCGTCGATCTCCGTGGTTTGCTTGGCGTTTTACGCTGTATTGTCGTACCTGTCGTAGGCTCGCACTCAAGATGTGCGGGTTTAACGCGATCTAAAGAGACCGTCTCAACCTTGCCTTTAACTTGGATTTTCATTACTCTGCCACTCCTCGAGACGACCTTATATGGTCCGTCATAAGGGGCGGTCAGAGGCGGCGCAATTGTGATTCGGCGCAAGAATACATGAGTACATGTAGCTTTTTCCTGAAGTGGAAAATGTTGTGTTGTTGTGTGTCACGTGTTGGACATAGACGGAGACGCGACATGGCCACGCGTAGCTTGTCTGAATAATTCTCCAAATCAGTGTTAGCGTCGACGGTGTACTGTTTAGTAAACTCTCCTGGGAGTCTAAGGGTCGTCCCGTAAATCATCTCGGCAGCCGACCTGCCTAATCTCTCTTTAACTGTGGAACGAACTCCGAAAAGCACAGCGGGTAACGTGATAGTCCACGGGTTCGGTGACTCGTGCGCCATAATGGTGGCTTTCAATTGACGGTGGAAACGTTTGACCATGCCATTCGACTGAGGGTGATAACTCGTGGTACGATTCCGAATAATCCCGAATTGATTACACAAACTATCCCACAATTTGGACTCGAATTGAGCGCCCCTATCAGTGGTGATAGTGGCTGGAGTACCATAACGTGCTATCCTATCGCTGAAGAAGGCATCGGCGACCGTTTCGGCTCTAATATCTACCATAGGTATAGCTTTGGGCCAACGTGTAAAACGGTCGACGCAAGTCAGTAGATATCTAAAGCCATCAGCATAAGGTAAAGGTCCGACTATGTCTACGTGTACATGATCGAATCGCTCGGTAGGTTCAGTGAACTTTCCGAAAACTGGTGTGTTGTGACGTGAAACTTTAGCAGTCTGGCAACCCTTACAGGTACGACACCATCTAGCAATATCTATATTCATGCCGTGCCATACAAATCGGGTATTAATCAAAGGTTTGGTAGCTCTATGCGATGGATGGCCTAAACCGTGCAAGTTTGAAAAAACTTTTCGGCGAAATTTCGCGGTAAGGTACGGCCGGTTGTGTCCCATGGACACATCACACCAGATCAATTGATTATCGAACGATTTTAATAGTTTGAACTTCATAGTGGATGTAGTCGAGTGTCTCAAACGCGTGAATTCCGCGTCATTAGCTTGGTCGAGACTTAACTCTTTATAGTCTATCGCTGGTCCATCATGTATCGCTGACACTGATGGTCATGACAGCGCATCAGCGACGAAATTTGTCTCTCCTTTTACATATCTAATATCGGTGGTGAATTCAGCGATGAAAGCTAAATGACGTGTTTGTCGTAGGGACGCACGCTCAGTCACGGATGACATTACGAATGTCAACGGTTTGTGATCTGTATTAACGAAGAAATTTCGTCCTTCTAAATTGTGTCTGAAATGTTTAATTGTAGCGTATACTGCCAAAAGCTCACGATCGAACGCGCTGTAGCGTGTCTCTGCTGGGTTCAGCTTTTTGCTGAAAAACGAAAGTGGCTGCCACATACAGTTTAAAAATTGCTGCAAAACGCCACCGACGGCGACATCACTAGCGTCGCACGTGATGTTAATCTGAGCCGTAGAATCTGGGTGCACCAGAAGCGTAACGTTTGCCCATATTTGTTTTGACTCAGAAAATGCTGACTCTGCATTTTTATTCCACTTCAAATCGAAATTTGACTTCGGTGACAGTCTGGTATGTCCTTCGTTGGCAGCTGTCAGTAGATTATTGAGTGGTGTCAACTTCGCGGCACAATGCGGTATGAAACGGTGGTAGTAATTCACCATTCCCAGATATCTACGCAGTGCTCGTTGCTTTTCGGGTTTAACAAAATTAACAATCGCGTCAACGGCGCTGGGTAACGGCGAAATTCCTTCGGCGCAAACGTGGTGACCTAGAAAACCTAATTCAGTTGTACCGAACTGACACTTTTCAGGACCAATGATAATTCCGTATTCAGATAAGCGAGCAAAAAGAATTCGTAGATGTTTCTTATGCGTTTTATGATCTGGGCTGGTTACCAGTAGGTCATCCAAATAAACAAAAACGAAATCAAGTCCGCGTGTAACGTGGTCTATAAAGCGCTGAAACGTTTGACCGGAATTTCTTAGACCAAACGGCATTCTAGTGAAATTAAACAAGCCAAAAGGTGTAGTAACGGCAGTCTTGTGTACGTCGGACGGTTCCACCGGAATTTGGTAATAAGCCCTGACCAAGTCGATCTTCGAAAAAAAATTTCGATCCTGCTAAACGCTGCGTGAAATCTTGTATATGAGGAATCGGATAACGGTCCGGTACGGACTGTGCATTCAAACTACGGTAGCCCCCGCATGATCTCCAATCGCCGTTTTTCTTTGGCACCATGTGAAGCGCTGAGGACCACTCACTGTCGCTGGGTTCAATGACCCCTAGTTTTATCATCTCATCAAACTCGCGTTTTGCGGTAACCAGCTTATCGGGTGCTAAACGTCGTGGTCGTGCAAACACCGGGTGTCCTTTAGTCACTATCTTATGTGTTATACCGTGTTTAACAGTCTCACCCTTTGTCGTAGGGCGTGTCAGTTCCGGGAACTGGCCGAGGAGTTTTGTGTACTCATTCTGAACGGTGTCTACTCTGTTCAATGACAGAGGTTTAATCGATGACAGTGAAGCGGCAATAGCTAGACCTGTACGCATGTCCCGGAGACATCTGCTTCTCAAGTCTACGAGCAAATTATAGTGGATTAAAAAATCAGCCCCGATTATGGGTTGCTGCACATCTGCCACTATAAACGTCCACGGATATTCGCGCTTTAAGCCGACATCGACGACGCGTTTACAGGTGCCGTAAGTATGTTTAGTACTGTTATTAGCTGCCACCAGGGGGAGACTGTCAGCGTCCGAAATCCCGTTAGCGCAAGATTTCGGCAAAACACTGACAGCTGCGCCCGTGTCAATTAAATACATTTATGTCCTTTATCTGGGACATATAATAACTTAGAGTGAGATAACGCAATATTCGCTACTTTGCGCTGACCTAATGTGACATAGTACGAACAGGGTTCACTGCACAAGCGCGCCTTTTCACCATAAGTTTGGTGGTAGTGGCAAACCTGTGCAGTGGCTGTGTCGGTCGGTTGCGCGACATTATTTTGCGGCGTTTGCTGCGGCGGTGCGAAAGGTCGAACATGTTGTTGTGCATTAGTACAATCGTTTGATTTATTAACAAACTCAGTGGCCTGTGCATTCGGCGGCGCAACGAAAGGTGGAGCATTATTCTGTTCATTTCTATAATGTCTAGGTTGGTTGCTAACAAAATCTGAGGCCTGAACATTAGGAGCAAATGCAGGCGCAGGAGCATAGTTATTATTTGCTCGTCCACGTCCTTCATTTCTTTTCCTCTCTGATGTAGTCACGGTTTCTAGTTTCTTAATTCGCCTAGACAAATCCTCCAACAAACCAACTAGTTTGGTGGTTTCTTCTACCTTAATCTTCTACCTTAATCTCGACCCCCGGCTTACTCTCTTCGACGTCCTCTTCGGCTGCCAGTGCCCGGTCGGCCAAAACGGCCAAACTTTCGAGGGTGGCACTGTCGGGTTGAGTCGCCAAATGGGCTCTGATGGAAGCGGGCATCTGGCGGATGAATGCTTGACGAATTACTGCTTTCCCCACCACAGCTTTGGTGCCGAGACCTGCAGTCTTCTGCAGACGCCGCAGGAAACGCGAGGGAATGTCATTACCAATCTTTTCACCAGGGATCTCTTTGTTAACCCTTTCGGGTGTGGTCAAACCTCGTCTCTCTATCAAGATCGCTTTCAGGCTTTCGTATTTATTGGACCTGAAAGGCTGAAGTAGCACGTCTCTCACATCCGATGCGACCTCGCCCGAAAGTGCAGCGCAGGTTAAGCTGTACCTCTCATCATCATCGTTGATTCGGTGAAGAGCAAACTGAGTCTCTATTTGGTTGAACCAGAGTTCAACATCCGAAGCGTAGAAAGTGGCGATTCTGAACTTGGGTAAGTTCGTAGCACGTCTCTGCGACTGTCTACCGAGCGGTGAAGTACTCCTTGAGGAGTACTCCTTGAGGAGTCCTTGAGGAGTCGCTCGGGCAATTCGAGCGAAATCAGCTTTGAGGCGTTGATATTCTTCATCTGCCTCTCGGAATCGAACCTCATTGTCCTCACTGTCTTGACGATAATCATCTTTAGGTCTAGCACCCACACCTTCTAGGGGCGTTGACATGAAGCCTTCACTGTCGTACTGCTTCGACATTATGAAGTAGTGTTTTTAAATTATCTAACTAGTGAAGCATTTGAGATAGCTGGCCTATTGGCTCTATGTCTATCTCAAATGTGTTTGAAATGGCATGTCGTATTAACACATGCCAACTATTTTGACGCGCCGTGCGCGGATAGGATGTGCGTTGCCGTGTAAATCAGATGAAAAATGTCTGTAATATGCTGAATCTTAGAATTGTAGACTGTAGAAAATGTTCATGCTATGTCGCATGTTGCGAGAAACAGGGGTTGCAGATTAGTTGAAAATGCGTCGCTGAGGTTGCACCTAAATGCTGTGCACTAATTCAAAAAGGTATATATTGATTGAAGTGAAAACTGAAAGTCTATATTTGACATAAAACGTTTTCACTTATTCACACACATGCATAATGGTATAGTGAAAACCGTAGGTCGAAATGGTACATAAAAAATATATGCCAGATACAATTATGACATGCTATGCTAAGCTAGGATAATAGTATTTTGTAAATCGACCTGGGTGAAAAAAAAAAAAAAAATTCACGCAAGTCGAAAAACACATTCAAATATTTGCAATGTTTCGCAATAGCGCAAATGTCAAATCGAATATTTCCGTATTTATGAAAAATTTAAACTTCAGAAATAAACTATCGTGAGAAAATTTAGTTCTCAAACTGATAGACTAAATGTGACTGCTAAGAAAAACAGTTACATTTATGATTTCAGAATAATATTTAAAAGTGACTGACAGTAGTCTATGCTGATTAATGATATAGTATATCATTTCGCTGAAAAATGATGTCTGTGATGAACATTCCACGTTTTTTTTTTATAATGGTACGCTCATCACCGAGTCATTCTCATAAACGTCCGAATCAATCGCTCGCATCGATTCATTGATTGACGTATAAACCGACTGTCGTCGTAACGGTTGTGTTTATGTCGTCTGTGGTGGGTGTGTGTATGATGTATTGTCGGTGCTTCCAACCTGTGCGGCAGGCAGCATGTGGCTTACTGTCTGTGACGGCATGCGTAGAACGGTGTGTACATAATATATGGTCAGCATCCCCGTCTCGCCTCACATTAGCATATTCATTACCTACTGCGTGCCCAAATAAGGCGCTAAATAGGCTAGAACGATTACAAACACCGAAGGGCGTTTCAAAGTGAACAAAAATCTCACACAATTAGTGGTACAATTTTGTTTTCGAAACAACTTATTTGTATTTCCTGCCCTTCAATCGTTTTGAAAAAGAAAATTTATAAACAATTTAAAAAAAAAATTATTACAACCAGTCTGTGTACAATTTTGAACACGTGAGAAATGAGCTCCACCAAATCAAAATGGCGGCCTAATTTATGCTAATGTGATGTGGCGACACAGGTTCACTGTCCAGATGCATGCCGATTATGGCGGAACACGTGTGTGCCCACGGCGGGCGAGCAGCTAAGTGAGGGACACCAGCATCCAAAATGGCGCACACCTACCAAATACATGTACAATATTCAGCATTCTCTGAAATAACATGATAATAGTACAAAATATTGACCTACGGTCCTGGGAATATTTTAAACAGACCAAATAAGACCGTTTATTGACATTCATTTAGGGAAACAATTTTATTTTGGCCCTAAACCTATTAAAGGTTACCCGAGTCAAAGCGATATTTATAATTTCTGTCGATTTTGCTGAAAAAATCGGAAAAATGACGAGACTTGTCTATGGACTTTAAAATCGCGTCACCCAATTATGGTAATCAACGATAAAAAATGAGTTACCGAAAATACCCACTTCCTACTCGCCTACAGTGGCATTAAACAAACTCTTACATTTAACAAATGATAGACTAAGTCTATGAAAATAATTTTCTGGATTCTTCTAGAGAAACCGACATGGTGGCCATCTTGAAAAAGCGCCAAACACGTGGGATTTCGTCCAAAATTTAGAAATTTACGCCGTTTTCGACGTTAAGAAACGTGCTTCTCCTCTGATAACTCTTTCTGGCTAATTTAAACTGGCATATAAATAATGACCTACAGTTTTCATGTACCTGATGAAAAAAATGCTATTGATTTTTTTCAAAAAATCCCTTAAAATTAATCAAAACTATCCTTGAAAACAGCGGTTTTCAACTGGCGTCTAGGTGAAAACACTGTTGCGTAGACGATCAGTCGTCAGGGGTCACCAGTATGGTGGGATGGAGAGCCCCTCGCGCCGAAAGTACCTGTAAGTGACCGTCGGAGTCTCTAGTGTGGGATCACAATGGCGGACAAGGGAATCTGCCCAATCTTCGCCATTTCAACGCAAACTTCCTTCCCCGTCGAGTCGACGGTTCCAAACAAATCATAAAACTCTTTCTCCACTTGTCATGTTTATTCGTTTGACATTCGGCAACAACAAAGCACAACCTCCGCGCACGGCACGTCCTATCTGACTTAGCGAGAGCGAACTACGGCACGTCCGTAGTCGCCGAGTGTAACGCCTGAAGTGCGGGAAAAAGTACCAAAGCCGCACGGCTGCAATTGTGTGCACCCGTCACCAAGGTACGGAAACGAGGCGGTCGTCCACAGCCTCCCGCGTCCGAGAAGCCGGGGATAACTGCCACCTTAACTGAACGAAGTCAGGATCCTACACCTTCGCCATTGGCGCTATTGCTTTTACCCGATAGCCTAGAAGACAGAAGAAGGTATCTTGCCTAAATTCAATGGCTGCATACTTTCATCTCCTCAGCAATCGCCATAACATTTCTATTGGAACAAACGTTGGTGTGAAGCCGATCCATCATCTAAGATGACCATCAAGTGACCGAGTCCATGGCTATCCTGTAATAAGAGCAAGGCGTTAGCCCAACAATGGGACAACTTTTACCACACCGCCGTGTTTCACCGATATACTATATGCATTTAAGCACACATATGACTGACGGCCCAGGGTGAAATCGAACCGACATTGAGATGTCCACTCGATCTCAGACTGGTCAGACGGTCGCCGCCTTAATCACCCAACTTTAGCTCAAAACTGAGATTAAATGCCTCGTTTTTTGATTGAGACTGTTAGACACCAGTCACCGGTTACATGGTCTCAACAAACACGTGATGTGACATAGTTCTGGATTCAGGTCTGTATTAAGCGAGTGTCGCAGACAGTGGGCCAACACTAAGCCTTTATTGGGTCGACGCCTCTTATTGACAGATAAATAGATGTACTGCATGCTGTTCTCTCGCACACGAAAGCATTTATATGGTAGTAGGCATGTTAGGCAACAAAGTCTGCATATTTTTTGGATGTAAACTATTGTTAATAAAAGCCAAATTACGACACCAAAATTGAGACATCTCACAAAATCTTGTGATTAATATAGTATGTATTCCAAAAAAAATGTAATGTGGAAGGTATAGATTTGATGGCCTGAAACAATGAAAGTTGAACCTGGAAACTTGTATTATATTATAATGGAATAAAAGTCTCATGTTCTTATGACTGGATTATAAAATAAATTTAAATGATCTATATCATACGTTTTTATATGAGAAAACTCATTCTGTAACCATTTACTTTGCTAAATCATTCGGGGCTAAATGCAGTGAATAATCAAATAATATGGTTATCTGAGATTGGTGGTGACCTAGATCATGTGGATCGAGATGCTAAGAAATATATGAATAACTCTCCCTAATCCGAATTTAATATTGTGCTATGTTCTATTTTATGCGTTGGGTTGTATTAGTTTCATTTAAACGTTGATAATAATATTGTGTTGGGGAGCTTCACTATTGATGTTGAAAATAACAATAATCAGCTATGGCATTTCATATTTCTCATAGGCATACGAAAATGTAATTTGACCTCCACCATAAAAAGTCAGAAACATAAACGTTAATTGTCATAAATTTAGTGTGTGTTTAGTGCGTTATTTAATTATTGCGATGACAAATTAAAAAGTTAACATTTGGAGTATTTAAAACAATGATACAGAGCTACAGAAATATACCAGACGTACCAGAGCAAAAATACTCTAGCCATGAGTGTCAAACTGAAATTACAATTTTTGATGTTATTTCAAAAGTTCAAAAAATGTATGTCGTAACCGAATTCATCTTCAAATATTGGCAACAACAAATACTGTTGTCACTGTTATTATTTACACCTGAGTACATTTGAGGGTAAAGTGCCTTGCACAACATCGAAACAGCGATGTCGCGGAGTTGAGAGGGGGAAACATGTCTTTATCTGTGGTTGACCTCTGCTTCTCTGCTGGGTACGTCTAAGTTTGAAACATTCATAATGCTCGTTCCCACCCCACAAACGTATTATGTAAAACTGATTAGATATTGATACTACACGATTAGATACAAGAAACCAGTGTGTTGGATTAGTTATGGGTCTATTGAAACCCTACACTGCTTAGTATTGTTAAAATATCATTGTTGGATGTTGTGGTGAGCTTTATATGAATTTTTGTATGAATGCAATTATTATGTTACCGCAGTGAACTCATAAAGCTGTACCACGCTTCCAAACAGGCATATATTGTTAATTTAAGAAAATAAATAAACCTCGCCCTATTTAAATTGGCATTAGAGCAAATAATTAAGGTCATCGGCCATTCTGAGAGCTTATTCTGCTCAACATTGAAAAAAACGTTCTTTGCTGTGCACTTCAGCGTTATTACCCTTCGTGAAAAACGTTTTGAAGATGAATCATATCGGACACTCGTTTGGTATTTGTGAGTGACTTTATATTTAATTGTGTATTTAGCAGATTATCGTTGTCAGGATCGATAATAGTCAGATGTGATGCTCTGCAAAGCCAGGAGGGAGTATCTGATTACTTGTAAAATAATCAGATGCTGCCTTTGGGCATTACAGAGCAGTGTGGACCTCTCGTGTCCTTTGTCAATTTTTATATGGGATTTCTGAGTTCTTGTGGCTCGTGTCGAGCAGCAGCCGCGCTATTCGGTGATGTTATCATATTTGTATATGTAATAATTATTTCGTTGTGAGTTAGACTGATCACGGAGACTATTTTAAATTAAGGGTATTTTAGCGATTTGTATACCATATCGCAACAAGAATAGCTTCCCATAAGCAGCGCTACGGGTGCCAGTGTGTGAGATTATGCTCCGGGACATTTTGGCCAGAAGTCTTAAAATCTTAAAGTGAAGACCGGCGAACACTAACTTCAGGCTTGTCGGTTGAAGCTGAGCATGCAATGCTGTATTTCAAACTGTGTGTTGATATTCTTACAAAACCCTGACGGATTTTCGTCTCCAACCAAACCAACATTTTATGATCTGTGGTGCTTTTACCTTTCACCTGAAGGCTCTCTGATGCGAGAGCTCCAGCGTTGAGCGGAACAACCAGCGTACTGGCAATTCACCTAAAGAGAATTACCGGACTCGTGGAGACTTCAGCTTCTCTTGGATGGTTGTTGTAGACTGATCATGTACCATGCCACACATATACGCAACGACTCCCTGGTAAGCTGCCATGATGAGCAATAAGTACTCTCACTAACAACCATCTCAGTAACCCAATGGTAAATATGTGGGCGTGAAGAATGTCGTTTCTCATATCAATACACATTTAACCATTTATTCAATGGGAAATAACGTATTTGTTATGTGTAATTTGGAAGATTTGTTTGTACTTAACTTGTTTTCAATTGCATATGTTGCCTCCACATTGACTGCTTCTCGTCTATTATACTACGAGAACAGAACATACATGTCTGGTTATGCAGACAATATTGCCATTGATGAATAAACTCCATATTTGCATTCCCCAGATATGAATCACCAGAAAAAACGATTGCATTCATATTTTCATTCCATCCACTCTACAAGTTTAATTTTATCTATGTCCATTTTGGTGTTGAAGTATGGTATACAACACCTTAAAATGACCACACAATTATCATGCCTATGAGCTTACATAGACATTTATACAGGACATTATTAAGATGATAACGTACTTTCAAATTTCTTGAACACAATTGACACCCGTCCTTCGGTAAACATATTAGTGTCATCTATGTTAGATACCAAGTGCAGACGGGGTATGGAAACACGAGTGTTCACGTTGCTTTCACACTGACATCAATAGCTATGCGATGCCAACAGATAGGACATGGTAGTGCGTGCACTCTGTTAATGGCAGACAATGACAATGACTACCGTCGATCGGAATGGATCGCTGTTGATATTTCAGTGTGGCGGCTCAAACATGCTAGTGAAAGGTTTTATATCTTGCGCAGTCGTATTAGTGAAGTAAGCATGTTAAACTGAAAGTAGACTTGATAGTAGATTAAACTGGCTTTAAGGTTTTGCTTGATGCTGTTGTATCGTGGTTTGATTGTCATTCATCAATCATTACTGCCCAACTACACTATAATACTTCTTTGCTGATGCTCATTATTTTTCCAATTTGTCCATTAGATTGTACTTGCCATTACATGCATGGTAGCGATGTACCCCCACCATCTACTTAAAATAATGAAAAAGTGAAGATGGATTGATTTGTTGACTTATTTTATGAAGATGAAGAACTTTATAGTTTTACGTTTTTTCACGAATAATTCGAATTTGGACAAAGTCTCGTCTGAGTATATAATTTTAAATTAATTGTGTCTGGTATATTTGGTGATGAAATTAAATAGAGTCTCAACATCATAGCTGAAATTATCGAGTCTCGTCATTATTTCTTCATGCTTTTCCCATTTTGATTTTTATCTATTCTGAGATTCTGTTTTAAAACTTGAGAAAATCCTGCCATCATCTCAGCCACTGATCCTAATCTCTCAAAGTGTAGTAGACATTTTACTTGGCTTTTCACATTGTTAGGTCGAATAAGTGCTTATAAACATAGTGTCTATTGTAGAAGAATACGATAAAGGCACAGGCACATTCTGTAGCTTAGATAATATTGGTGGAGCTGCCTCGCGTTACCAGCAAAACACAGCAGAGGAGGTTTGAAGCGGAAATGCTTTAATTAAACTGAGTTAGTGCTTATTTCGTCAAGCGGCGCGTTCATCCGTCCTGTCGTACCTTGCTCGCTGATACGTCCGTCAGCTACGCAGTCCGTCCATCTGTCCGTCCGAGCGTTTATAGCAGAGCGACCAGACTTTGAAGTTAAATTTGTTCTTGATATTGTCATGTATAAATCATCATTGTCAACGATGATATGCTCACGTTGTCCTATCCTGGGGCTACGTGCACCAAACAGTCGCAAAAGAAATGCTGCTTGTAAATGGATCGTCGTGTGCACCAACTGAATCGCAAATATTAGACGTGTGCACCAAATAGTCGCAACACACACGTGTCGTTTTTGAGTCTCAAATATGCCGTAAATTTGCGACTATAGAGGAGGTGATTTAAATGGGTCGTAAACAAACGTAACAGCTTGGAATCACATTACTAAGTACAATAATGGCTTTTCAAAGTGCGATGATTTTTTTCCAGAGAATAACTCGAAATATTTTCGTTTGATAAAGATGTAAACATGGTAAAAAATCCTACAGGTTGACGGCGATGAAATGTAATTTTAGATGTATTCACAATGAAAGAACACACTCACACACACTTGAACCAGCAAATGTCGGCGTTTATCATAATTGCCATCGTTATCATTTCTACGCTATGGATCCCTCACATCATTTTGCCTTTATGGGACCTTGTTTTTTTACAATTTTTTACTGTGATTTGGTGTTACTAGCACATCGCAGATATTTCAATTGCCATTAACATATATGCCAGATATATTCGTCATTTCCTACATACATTTTAGCGAAGCTGTCTTCTGCATAATACTTGTTTTAAAAAAGTATTATGCACAAGACAGCTTCGCTTTTTTCTGACATTTGTCATCACGTCTCGCTTGGTAAAAATGAAATGAATCGGGCTTTAGGCCACCTTTGTGCACATATAGGCTAAACTGGGCCAGGAGAACCTCCTGAGGATGATGAGATGATTGAGATGACACTGTCCTCCAGACACAGGATTCGAAATTCGAACCCTGGCGGTCTGAGGCCGAGCACGCTACCTCTCGGTCACGGAGCCTCCCCACAATACTGACTTTCACACGTGAATGGGGAAGAAACATTTTTTGTTTCTTTCAAACCGCGGAGACCGGGAACCGAACCCCGGACTCTGGCGTGAAAGGCAGCGGTGCTAACCACTGCCCTAGGGCCCCCGCCCCGTCTCGCTTGGTGTACACGCGGATTTACGAAACATGCTCAGTATAAGCTGACCTGCAAGCACTAGGCAGTGACACAATTTTGTTTTAATGCTGGGTTAGCACTGCACATGGTTGCCCAATCACGTTGGGTCATCTGTGCAGACGGTGGGCCAGCAGTAAAACAACACTGGGTTGATATCAGTCGGCCTATATATTTCCCAATTTTGCGGGTATATTCATGTTGTCAGTGTTACATAACATGTTCAGTCGTATAAAAGAAGTAAGTGCCACGTTGTAAAAATCGTAAACAACAGCCTTAGTGCACACCGCGTAGCAGTTCCATCCTACATGTCACGTCGGAACGTCACACGTACGACGAACTTACCACGTCAGTCGTTAACATTATACGACTCACAATATATATATATAACATTATGGTTAACACTATTGTGCGCGATGAGGACATTAAAGTAATGATTTAGTAGGGGGGGGGGGGGGGAGATGTATTAAACATGGACCGATTATCATAGTGTTGTGAACTGGTAATGTGACTGGAGAGGTTGGTGTACACTGTATAGCCCTGTACTTAACTTTGCGTATCTAATGGTGTGTTACAGACAATACATCAGGTATTGTGTTTATATTCATAATTCAAGTTAGTTAATTTCAGATTAATGTGTTGTACTTTCAGTGATTTTACGTGGATGTAAAGTGTTATATTTTGGGCAGGTAGGTCAGAGTGGTGTTGGTATATTTTAGATTCCGCCATATTGAAATTAATATGGTGACCAAGTAACCATTTGACCGGGAGAGTGTACTCTGTGACCTCGCTTATACTGGCATTTTTCACCTCTGTCTGGCGCATGTAGTACTGAAATTCGGGTGATTCCGCGTTGTTTAAGGAATGGGAAATATGTTTAATTATCTTCTATGTTCACCCTCTGTAGACCTGTCATGCAGATACTTTCTCTAACATGGTGTCATGCGTGATACTCTCTCTAACATGGTGTCCTGCTTTCTAATGAGCCGTCAACAAGCGCATATGCATACCAGTAATTCACAGTTTTCGTATATTTACATATGCTAAAACTGTTCAATTGTGTTATTAGATTATTATTCGATTATTAGAGTTTATGAATAGCTGTTGTACCATCTTGCAAACACATGTACGAATTGGAATCGATTTGCTGTGTTTCTAAGGTGAAATAAACGCCTGCTCACTAGACATCACCATGAAAACTGACAATTTTGTTGATTTTATTTCAACATGGATAAACCTGCCGCGCCAAAAAATCGTCTGAATATACATTGTTGTCGAATACATCAAATTGATATCCCACCTGCTCAAATATGATCCTCCAAATCTACGATATCCAGCAAAGTATTAGCAGAAAGTGTCCTGCTTTCTAACCATCATTGTCCAGCTTTCTAACAATACATTGAGCAAGTATGTCCTGCTTTCTAAGCGATCTGCTCAATACAACAATATCACGATATAACTGTTGCAGTTAAGTATTGACAATTTGAAAAAGGTTGTAAATCATCATTACGTGTATAATAATACTACAACAACTGATGCGCACACGTGTATTGTGTAAAATTGTGTAAAAGTATTGTGTAAAATACATACAAATTAAACTTAATAGCACTGGGGTGTAAATTAAACCGATTGGATCGTTGAGCACATGTTGTAGACCCACCCGCATGCGCATCCTTACCAACGTCCTAAGGAAAGGAGTCCGTCATAGGTAAATATTATGAATCATTGAAGGGAAACCACTTAGGCTACATGAACTGTCACGTTTTTTGTGTGTATCCTTGTAACCTTGCAATACCAATCACGTCCTAACGGTAGGCCTAACTAGGCATTAGGTTTATGTTAAAAACAATATGTGTGTAGAATTATAGACTCCGGGTATACACTACAACAGCCCAAACATATGTCAACCAATAGATCTACAGGGGGGATGTATCAATCATATATTTATAATCAACATAACTGCTAAGAGAGGGGGCTATTCAATCACCGGGGGGGGGGGGGGCTTAATTATTTATCAGCGCATAATTTCAACTGACCGTGGCTCCCCACTGGGCACAAGACGTTGTTGAGACGTTTAATCAACGTCATTGACGTTGATTCAACGTTGCTACAACGTCGTGTGACCAGTAGATCGGTGGCACACTGAAAATGTCTGATTTAATTAGGCCTAATCTAGATTTTGAAATATATTATTTACTTCATAAAGAGCCTGTCCAGAGTTTTATTTTAGAAATACTCCACCTAGGCCTATTCTGTGGAACGCAGTGACGTCACCGGAATGACTACTCGATGAAAACAATGTTATAATAACCCCTCCCCATACTTTATTGTATTAGGTCAAGGTTATTAAGTTTCACAGAATAGGCCTATACTACAGGTGGGCCTTCTTGTAAGGCCTCCTATGTATACTTTGCTGGAGGTTGCGAGTGTGTGATATTTATAGATTATGACTCCAGCGTCAGGAACACATGTAATGTAGCCTAAAGCCAACACACCCGCACATTATTGAAGTTGTCCCCGCTTTCACTTGCAAACGCCGCAATCACATATATACAGAAGCATTGAAACGAAATGAGAAAAATATTTTTTATCTTGTTATTACGACTTACAAGTCGTTAAATCGACTTAGTAGAAGTCTTTATAACGACTTATAAGTCGTTAAATCGACTTAGCATAAGTCGTTAAATCGATTTAGTATAAGTGGTTATATCGAATTACAAGACTTATACGTCGTTATAACGACTTATAGTAAGTCGTTATAACGACTTATAGCTTACTAAGTCGATTTAACGACTTATAAGTCATTATAAGTAGGCTTGAGTCGATTAAACGACCAATAAGTCGTTATAACGACATCTGTTAACTCGTTATAGCGACTTATACAGAGTCGATTTAACGACTTATAAGTCGTTATAACGAGATAACAAATATTTTCGTATGTGATATAATATGGGGCCAAATAACAAAAACACAAATTGGCCAAGATATGACGAGCCCAGCAATAAACCTACACATAGACTAAACCTATATAACTTAACCTTGATTAAGCCAATACAGTTTATATTTGTCCTGATCTGTCTGATTAATTTAAAAACAATTTCCTGTTTCTTTATTATATTGATACCTCCCTTTTTTTCACATGAACGACTGATTTATTCTTATTAATGCGAACCCATCCTCACAATTACTAGACTATAAGTAACAATTCCGTCGAGCTACATGAACGACTTATTTATTCTTCTTCTGCAAAACCATTCTAATAATCACTACAGACTACAAGTATTACCTCTCACCCAAAAGCACTCTCATAAAGTTTTCGCTGAAAGCATGTTAGCGTAACAATAGCCACCGAGGATTATTTCTATATTATTATTGTATTTATTTATGTATTTTGACACTATTATGTTTCTTTCTCAAATTATGTTTTTTTTTTAATTCAAATATTTTTGGCATCGATGCTTGCTTGGGTTGTGGTGTGAGTTAGGTGATGTCACTTAGAGAGTCATGGGGGTGAATCTCGAAATGTACAGAGCTAGTATTGGTCTATTTAACAGACACAGGTATAAGGTTCATGTTGTATCATCTGTATTTAACTCTATTCTAGTTACATCCATTGTTTTATCCGTTATGACGCTTGTGATGTATTTAATCCTACTATGTGGTGATGTTGAGCTTAACCCTGGACCGCAGTCAACATGTTTATCTTTGTGGCACTGCAATATCCGTGGCCTTAACACTGAGAAATTACTTGCCTTAAAATCTGAAATCGAAGGCCACTTCGACCTTGTTGCTGTAACAGAAACTTTATTATGCAATACCAAAACCCTAGATCTATCACTCAACGGCTACCTACCTATATTTAGAAAGGACAGAGGTCAAGGAGACGTACCTTGGGGAGCTTTGTATTTTATTGCCAAGCGGAAAACCGAATTTGAAATTAACTCATTGGAAATACTCTGTATAGAGTTGGTAACTAAACGTAAAAAACTGTTATTTGTGTGTGTTACCGTCCCCCTAATTCTGGTATTATTTTTTGGTACCAATTACAACATGTCTATGATTCCATACGTCAAGCTGGATATATTAATATTATTTGAACTGGTGATTTTAACGCCGACCCGAACAGTGCTAGTGGTACTAAATTGCACAATTTTGTCAATTCGAATTCTTTACTTATGAGCCGAATCACCCACCCTGATCATTGCGTGATCAAGATCTGCTGGAGGCAGATCGAAACGTCGCAATCGTTTCACCCTCAGTTCCAAAGTGAGTAAAATTTAACCACTTTCTATATGAATCTTGGAACCATGAATAACATATTCTCTACTATGTGTTTTTCGACTTGTGTGAAAAAAATTCCACATAGGTCGAATTACTAAATACTATTACCATATAGATTAGAATAGCATTTTAGCATTTATTCTGGCATTTATTTTTGCATACAATTTACGACCTACAATCATCAGAATTTCAATGTATTATTTGTGAAATACTTTAAATTACAGCTCTATTCATACAGCAGCAGACAGCTTCTGAACAGAACCTACAATCATCACGATTTTCAAGTTATTATTTGTGAAATAATTAAATGCATCAGCACGCTTCATACAGCAGCAGACAGCTTCTGAACCGAACCTACAATCATCACAATTATAATGTATTTGTATACTTATGCCTAATAGTTCAATGTCATAGTCTACACTGCAGCACGTTTTCTGCACAGCAGAGAACCTACTCAACTGAACTAATAGTCTACTCAGCATTCCAGCAGTCTACAGCCAGACCCTAGTTTCACGAACCTACTTCAAGTGCTTCCTACTTTCTCAACTTCATCATATTTCAAGAACTTTTCCACTGTGCACTGGTTTTTCGGATTGGATTAAACGCGGCGGCAGGCCTTAGCAGCCACATTGTGGCTGGTGGCTGAGATGGTGAGAGATGCGTCACTATAACGTTCAATAAATAATAGCGAAGCATCAGTACAGTACTACTGTCACTCACTCACTGTCAGTACAACACAAATGAAGATAGTGAGATATTTTATAATCAGGCATAATATAAATGTGTGCCGTATTAAACCCGCTCAAATATGCATATTTAGCCACATTGGCCGCAATTTGAGTGTTTCAATAATTAATAATGTTACTTCTATAAACTGTTTACGTCGAACAATTTTGACGGACTGACAGGCTGGTATGGAGTACGTTATATAGTGGACGGACGGCATGCTTAATGGCATGAATGGTGACGGTCGCGTATGCCGCCAACACATACAGGCAGTCAGCACAGACTACGGTCTACACCGCACACAGTTTAGAGCCACACAGCTCACCAGTCAGCCTGTATACAATCGCCCATGCAGACGGCAGTGATTAACAATGGGGAATCCCCAGTTCAGCATCATCTTTTCCCTGTTACCTATAACCAGCGATTTACAGAATAACAGACTTCAATAGACTACAGCCTTCAATAATTTCACTCCAGCTTCAAGAATCAGCACCAGCCTAATTAATTTCATCAGAACTTTCGTCCAGCAGCATTTTTTATCAATAATTTTCAGACATTCCAAATTTAAGCAGTAATTTTAATTTTAATAGTACCTATATGCACAGTTATAGAGTAGCCTACTTCATCATCCTGCATATTTTTGTCAATATTAATGGTAATCAACCAGCTAGTCGATATTGGTGTTCTGAGAGTCTGCAGCTTTCATTGTCACCAACTTCAACCCGATATTGATAATTTTTTTAGAACTGAATTTCAGGTTTAATGTTTTTCATTATTCAAATTTCTGTCAACTTTTACGATATGCGCATGTGTCTGCATTTTCCCCTCATGCTGCGTTTATAGCTTACTTTCAATAATATAACTGTTTAGCCACCGCAAGAGGGCGACTCTTGCTCGTATTGCGCCGGTCACGTAGCCAATCATGTCATTCACGTGACACTTCATGGGACGACGCGTTCCATGTTACACTTCACCTAGAAACATGTTCAAACATGTCTATTGCGACACATCACAATTATTATCACTTTAAATGCTATAGTAAGGCACGGTTACGGTAGATGCACAGCGGACACCGTCAGCCAGCCAGCCCGAAACAGGTACCTCACACTTAGCTTATATGCAACCCTTGCTACGGCTGCTTACACGGTATGTAGCCAGCTGTGATCGCTCACATTAAAGGCACAGCCTGAGCAATTTTTATTCCTTGCGATAACGGGGATTTGGGTTTAAATTGCATTATAAAGCTATCGATAAGCAAAACGACCTCAGACGTTGAAACGTAATTGCAGCTTCATTCAAGCATATTGTTGTCACCAAGCAACCACATAGACTAAGTCTTGTCCTATTATTTCACAAAGCAACCACACGAACGACGTTAGCTACTGTATTACATATACTGCTTTTTTAACGATCACGCACTGCGGCTTTACATCATTAATATATTTAGCATGTGTTGGACGACATATCCACACACCTACTCAATTCGTGTTGCTGGTTCTCGCTATATCAGCGCCAAACCTGCGGGACCAGTCACACGCATCGCACTAATATTACATTGTATCATATGTAATGAACGAAATGTACCCTTTTTAAATGTAATGTACATAAGTAATTTGCTAAGCATATTATGTAAATGATTTAAAACACGATTGTATTAATTAAATATGAATAGCGTTGGACGACACACTACGGAGCCCGGGAGGGGACATCGTAATTTTTAAAATAATCCGTGCGCATAATATAATAAACCGTGCGCACAATATAATAATCCGTGCGCACAATATAATAATCCGTGCGCACGATATAATAATCCGTGCGCACAATATAATAATCCGTGCGCACAATATAATAAACCGTGCGCACAATATGATAATCCGTGCGCACAATATAATAATCCGTGCGCACAATATAATAAACCGTGCGCACAATATAATACTCTGTGCGCACAATATATTAATCCGTGCGCACGATATAATAATCCGTGCGCACAATATAATAATCCGTGCGCACAATATAATAATCCGTGCGCACAATATAATAATCCGTGCGCACAATATAATAAACCGTGCGCACAATATAATAATCCGTGCGCACGATATAATTCAGATCTAACTGAGCAGCCATTTTGATGCGAGCTAGACGCCGAAAACACTGCATACAGAAAAGATCCATCAGGTAAGGCTTACTTGACGTTCTTATTCATTTAACGTTCCATAATTTATTGAAACTTTGTTTATTTAGCTGGGATAAAATCAATATTCATGTTGACAAAAAGAATAGCGCTTGCATTGTCTGTTGGTCGTCGCAAAAATTTGTCAGGACAGCAAATTACGTTTATCGCTAGTCTGAATGTCCAGCATCCATAGATTACAACAAGCTGACGTCCTTAAAAAGGAACCCAATGTGTGTCATTCATGACTCCTTCATTCATTGAGCAGCCCCTGGCTGACTTTATATAATTACAATAGCGCCCCCGCCGCTGCCGCTGCATCTAACATCCTCCGTAGCTATAAGGCTGTTTTTCTCAAATTCTCCATATTTCCACATGGCAAAATATGCTAACATACCACTCGATCGGTTGGTCATTTTTGAATTTGAGCAATTAAAACATTTGATAACAAATTATTGAGCAGCTAATGGGGCAGATTGTTTGGACGATAGACTAGAGACTTCGCAGATTGGTTTGCACATCAATGGCGATGAACTGATTATATTTTGGTTAAAAAACGTACGATTGAAAGTGGATTGGATTTTAATAATTTGAATTGTTTTGTCAACTTCAGCTCGTTCCACGCTCACGCGGTTTTGGAAAAACAATTTTTTTTCCATCCACTCGTAAAACTCATTAGGCCTATTGTGGGGAGCCTCCGTGACAGAGAGGTAACGTGCTCAGCCTCAGACCGCCAGGATGCGAATCCTGTGTCCGGACAACAGTGTCATTTGATTCATCTCACCATTATCAACAAGTTCTCTTGCCCCAGTTTAGCCTGTATATTAACAAAAGTGGCCTAATCATTTCATTTAATAACCACAATGGTGCTTGTTTCCGATATTCAATACTTTCTAAAATAATACAGTTTATACCAAATAAACATAGTTTGATATATTTCCTTCAGGCTCCACAATTAGGCCTAGCACTTGAGCGAGCTTTTACAGCTGTGTTCAAATTAAGGTGTAAATCTGACAAGTGGAAGTGCTTAAAATTGAATTGATTTAAAAATTGTTTTTGTTAGTTTATTTCTGAGTTTGTTTCACACTTTCTTAAGTCTCATTTTTAAATACTTCGACACAGTGAATTCTCAACATTCACGTCTTCCGAGGCTGACGATGCCATTTGCCGCTTGTTGATTTGACCACCGGCAGGAAATTATATGCCTCTTCAAAGTTCCTCTGTAATTTTCCCTTGTGTATTACGGTTCCTATGATGTTTCATTTGTGCCAATGGGATCATTATTTTTATTTTGAAATATGCATTTTTATGTGGGAACACTTATATTTAAAAAAATAAACCACATTTTAGACAACATGTCACATTCCGCAGAATCCTGTAGAAAAATTCACAAAAACAAAACTATAAAACATCTTCATGATAGTTGCACATGACTAATCCACTCAACAAGCTGTGCAACGAAGTATTCAACGGTCCAGCAGCAACTGCCATGGTCAAAAGATGGCTGTCAATACCCAGCTGGTGGATCTTGATGGTCCATGGCCATATCACAAAATACCATGGTCAGTAATTGTCCAGCATGAAACTCTATGCCGATGATACGTAATGATTGGTCTCTCAGGGCGTATATAGAACGGAGATTCTGGAGTTTCGGTAGTAGAGTTGAACTCTTTACCACCATGCTTCAAGTAACTGATGGCAGTGTCATTCAAGAAAGCTTTCTCCAATGCAGTAAAACACACTACTTATCATGCTTATGACGTACACTGTGCTCAAGAAAATGATCATCGTATATAGCAACCAACGCGTGACATGAGTATGAAATGCTGTTTATATGTACAAAAAACATTTAACTGTATACAACTTTTTGCGAGACATAAACCTAGACTCGCCACGGAACAATTGGTTTACCCCTTTTCAGCATTTGTAAATACGCCATATACATGTAGTAATATTGGCCTAGTACACAAATATTCTTCACGTGATGTGCATGAAACAGGATCTTGAATGTTTCAGATGTTCCAGATTAATTTACGTGTGTAGCAATGGATACAAATGAAAGAGACGAGTTTACTCGCCTATCTTTTGCGATGGGAATGGGATACAAAGAAGACATTGTTCGCGCACTGGCTGTGGAACTTGGAGTCAATATATCGCTGAGGCATCTCAAGCGCCAACTGAACATGATGGCATTATTCCGCAGAAAACATTATACTGACATAGCAACCGTCATAGAATTTATCCAACAGCAGCTTGAATATTCTGGACGACACCATGGCTATCGATGGATGTTTGAAAAATGTAAGAAGAGTGGACATAATTGCAAAATAGAAGACGTTAGAGAGATATCAAGAGCACTTGATCCGGGTGGTGTGCTTCAAAGAAGCCGGTGTAAACTAAGACGACGTTCATATACTTCCAGAGGTCCCAATTATTTGTGGCATATAGACTGCTATGACAAAATTAAAAGATTTGGACTTTGCATAAATGGATGCATAGACGGTTATTCACGCCATGTGATGTGGGTCAACGTATATAAAAACAGTAATGACCCCAGGGTTATAGGAGGATATTACATGGAAACTGTCAAATCATTTGGCGGTTGCCCAAGAGTGGTCAGGACTGATCTCGGCACAGAAAACACACGCGTAAGGGATATACAGAGATTTCTCAGGCGCAATGGGATGATGGGATGGCCGGCGACAATGCTTTTATTCAGGGAGCAAGCACTAGCAATCAGCGGATCGAACAGTGGTGGGGATTCCTTAGGAGAGAATGCGCGGAATACTGGATTGACTTGTTCAATAAGAAATTTGACGGCACATACCTTGATGTCAATCTTATCCAGTTTTGCTTCATGCATTTAGTACAGGTAAATTCGATTAATATATCGACACTGCAATTTTGTTGATATTATGTTTGAAAGAGATCTGTATCACATGATGTTAATAGTTGTTCAGTAAACTACTACTACTGCCACTGCTGCTTCTTCGGCTGTTACTACTACTGCTGTGACTGCTGCTGCTTCAGCTGCTGTCTGTACTACTACTACTACTACTACTACTACTACTACTACTACTACTACCACTAATACTACTACTACTACTGCTACTACAAACAAATTAAAACACATTGTGTTTCTTGCATTAGTATTACTAGTAAGGGTCATTACATAATATGATGAGTAGGTGACAGCACAATTATCATCACACAAAACAGCACTGAAACTTTCCCATTAAATCAAATTTATATTACTATTATTAAGATATTGTGTTCTACCATTAGAAATATGAAGCAAAATAATGTTTGTCGTTGTGGCGAAACTAAAAAAACCTATTGGTTTCAGGACGACATAGATGGCATGGTGGAGACATGAAATTGTCATCTTATTAGACCTAGTCGGAATGAAAGATCTCCAAGTGGACGTCCAAATGTGATGTACAGACTACCCTCCCTGTATTCAAGTCAGGACTACATGTGTCCGGTTCCAGAAAATGAAGTGGAGCTGTGCGAAAATGAATGCATTTTCCGGGAAGCAATTCCATGCGATCCTGATGCTTTTCAGCTTCTGACAATGATTGTTCCTCAACAAAATTTGGCCCACCCTCTGAATGCCACACAGGCTATTGAGCTTTACATTAAGTTAAGACAGGAAGCACGAACATGGATCGGCATTTGAAATAAATACGGTTGAAATACGTTAGAATAACTGATGTAGTGTTGTTACGTTATTAGACAAACATATTTGTAATTCCAGCACCCCCTTTTCCCCTGATGTTTAAAACTAGAACGGCTGTAAACGAAACGAATTGGAAAACCGCATACATTTAAAGTTGATTGCACGATGTCGTTGTTTAAATGCATTGCAACCTAATCATTTTGGCTGGGTGCATGAGGTTCGTTGCTGCCAATGTACGTATAACATCATTTACAAGACACTGGCATCATTTTCTGTGACCTGGATGAATGTCTCACTGTAAACGTGTATCTTTAAACGTACTAATGTCTGTTTAATTGTAGTCAGGGGGCCAGGAGCTGAACCTGGAAAGTGGGTCCAAAGTTTTTTTCTCAATGTTTTCATGTTATATAGGTATTGTTCTCTATGAAACCGCGTGATGGCATTCTCACAGCATTGAGCATTTTGAAATAACGTGTTTTACAATTTTCGCCCATCGCGGTACAAAATAAGGGTTTTACGTGATCGGGAAAAACAGAAAATCACTTTATATATTGACATAACTGATAATTATTAGTTTTATCGGTTGTATATTGATGTATATTAATAATAAATATCATTGGGTCAAAGGTCAAGGCTATAATTCAAGGTCAAAGGTCACAAAATCAGGTCAAACATGCCTAATTCAGTATCGTTTGTAGGCCCTATATTACATCCCCCCCCCACATTTGTATGTGTTTCTATAGCTGAACCTGTAGTGATTGTCTTATAATATTGAAGTGTCATGATCTTTTTAAACTAGATAACCTGTCGCTTACCTATTTTCGCTCCTCTAGGTCACAACCCAAATGTGGCATACTTGACCGTATATATTTGCTGGGATGAGAAAGATAAGGGGATTATTATATTGTTTGAATTATATTGTATGGGGCAGTCAACATGATTCACTAACCCAATGTTGGGCCATTATCTGCGACGCTGGCATTGATCCAAATTAACGCTTCTCCAACGTTTAGATGCCCGGTCGCTATTGAGACACACGGAGGAAATTTGTGGGCCTTAATTAGGTAAAGTTAAATGCCAATTGGCCAGCCTCTGTGTCAAGGCATATGATTGTATTGTGCAAAATATGAAGTTGGTTCATCAATGAGAAAGTGGTTTGAATTTAACTGTGACGTATATATGTTCCGTTCTTGTGGTATAACAGTTTAACAGATGAGTAAATAATTCATGATATTTAACCTTTTTTTTTCTTTTTTATAGTTCCAATATCACAGCATATCTATATCTGACTATATGGATACATCAATTATCAATATGTGGTGTAATAATTCAGGTTACTGTACCTGCTAAACTAATGTACCTGCTAAACTACCAACATTGTACGTGATAGTTATTTAAAATAAATAGTTCTTTATCCTATGTTAAGTTAAATAATCGGCAATGACACCACCACCTTCGACATCATTTTGCCATTGCTATATATTTATATTAAAGATACAGCTACCATCCTGTTCATTATTTGTTTCATCATATTTGTTAATGCAGTACTAGTATTCATCATATTCTTAGACAATGGCATTCCTGCTCTGCTGCTTCCACATCGAACACTATCACATGGTTCTTACTGGAGCAACCATATTTTTTTTTTGTTATGTAATTAGGGACTAGTTGAGATTCAATCTGGGACCAGTTGACTTCATTCAGGAACTGTAGTTGAACATAACATATTCCCATCTATGCTCCGTTCATATGCTATCGGATCTAACTTCTGTGGCTCAAGCATCAAGACATTCTTCACCGGAAAGTTTGTAAATGTTCTATTTTCAAATGTTCCTGGAAGGCTTGCTCAGTTGATGGCAATTATCATAATTATCAACAGGTGATGGGAATATCAATATTTGTCTCCTAAAGCTGTGCAGCAGATTGGTCTATGATTATGTATATCACAGTTTAATATGCCGAATACCCCCTGTGAAGGTGCACTATATGCTGTGATCACCTCCTTCGTGATTAGCGTCTTGTTATGCCAATGACTTTCGGAATTTTGATATTTAGATCGGTCCTGGTATTAAGAATGTGCATGTGATCTTGTGTATGTTTTGAATAAGCCCTTCATCCTGTTGCGGGTCGTGACATATTCAGATGAGCTGTTATTACTAGCAGCAATCAAGAAAGCTGTTGGAACAGGGATATGTTTCAACTTAGATACCCTACATCTGGCTATTCGTGCTCAAAATTTAGTGCTGGAATTGTAGTAACGCATATAGAAGACTAGATGTAGTGTCATTATCTTGGAAAGCAACATGCCGCACAGCAAGCGCAGAGCGCAATTTAAAGTATGTTAACATACTAAGTTAATTTAAATATGCACAAGAGACATAGGTTTAATAAAATAAATGTCTCAAATGTACATTTAAAGGATCTGCTAAATTACAACTTTATCGACATATTCTCATTCTGACTTGCGAGATAAGTCACGAGATACAGGATAGCTACTGGCTGATTCAACACCTCATTTAGACCACCGCAACACTCTGCGCTATGAGGGCGCATCAAAATTACTTAAATTATAAAATGCTTCTGTTTTCCCAGGTTCCTTGCCGCCCTTGCCAACCAGACATCTGCGATGAGTATGATATATTAATGAAGAATTGGAAAGGCTAAAAGCAGCTTTTAAATAAGCTTTGTTGCCTTTATCTCACTCTCAGCACCCTTCGGGTGCTAGGGTTCACTCATCATCGCATTATCTTGTGTAGCATTGTTTTGTTTGCCTAAATGTAAGTCTGTACCACGGTACTGATCCTGCCATCAGAGTTGTACACCGGTGGCACCCACGAAGAGATGTATACCACCAACCCAGGGATATGTCTCTGATGAAACCAATTATCTGGATACACCCAAAGGACGTCTGTCATAATTTTATACAGTTGCAGATTTGATTTCATAATTGTAAATTGTGGCCTGTCGCCAATGACTGGAAATGTGTCATATCAGTCACAGCAGTGTCATGGTGTGCCTGTGGCATATCAATATGTGGTAAGCCTATACAATTATGTATAATTATGCTACGATCGTGTTTTGAGTTTCACACACTGTCTGCTTTTCTACAAATTATTCGGTTTGACGACTTGCAGATTTCATGAAAAAAATGCAAATAAAATTGACCCTTCATTGGCCCTTCTCTAACATGTTTACCTCGCTCTCTTGGTTTAGTGGTAAAGCGAAAGACGCAGGCATGTCACATTTTTTTGGATCATAGTATCTGATAAAAACGTTATCGAAATCATGATAATCTGCGGTCGTCTTGATCCCTCTTTTGAAAACCTTTTAATTGTTGTTTCATCGCGTTTAAAATAAAACATAAACTGTGGGTGGGTCATTTGCTGCTGAGCCCTCTTGGTCTGAATTATTAATCACGACAAACAGTTAGCTTAAGTGATTCCAATTAAATGAAAATAATTTTAAATTTATTTTGATTCACAAAGCATAACACTCAGCTGTGGTTACATTATCTGTCATCAATTGAAGGTGCACTCATACTTTGCAACAGGGGTATAATGTGATAGGTACGACTTGCAGAAGCATAGACATATCACCAAATAGAACTAGACAGTCAGTCAGAGACTGCAAACCTCCGCCGCAGTGATTGTGGATTGGATCCGGATCGTAAACTAATCCGAATTATTTCCAAATTTAATGGCCCGAGACACACCTCTTGTAAACGTTTCATGAAAATCCATTTTTTACTTTATAAATAATCCTACTGACAGACAGACAAACCATCGCGACCAAACACATAACCTCCTTTGGCGGAGGTAATAAACCACACAATGATTTCTTTCAAAAAATATATAAATATATGAACAAATACTTTGATGTTAAGTGTTAACACCATTGGATGACGTATGGCCAGAATTATACATTATATATCTCGTCGATATATATAAAAATATTAATTTTTGCGGTACGTATGTTTTATAGATACTCTGCGACATCATATTCAGGTTCGTAATGAAATTCCTTTAATTCTGATAGGTCACACTCTTATATTATTGTGAAATTTGAGGTTTTCACACTGGTAATTATGTTTATGAAAGGCCTTGGAATCAAAGGGTTCACATAACTCAAAACTTCTGGTTCAATCAATTTGTACAATTATGGTTTCACTTTTGTTAACACTGGAGACATACTATTTCCAATGATGGCAAATATAGATAAGGTTAGTGCTTTATATACATATTTATATTTTTCAAAACGTGTAAAACTATTATTTTGCGTCCCGATTGACGCGATTTTTTAAAACGTGTTATATAAAAATGCTCAATCTTGTGAGAATGCCATCATGCAGTTTCCTTGAGTACAATACCTATATAACATGAAAACACAGAGAAAAAAACTTTGGACCCACTTTCCAGGTTTGACCAAAAATATGCATTTTACCCCCTGACTATTGGTGGAGATATATGTTAACCTGATGAAGGTGAATAAGTATCACAGCGAAATTGTGTTTTTTTAGGATTTTACTTGCAGCCGCAACTTAGATAACTTTGTCTGAATCCAAGTTTTCTCAAGTCTCAGTTAAAGCTATTTAGCTTGCCTCAGACAAGTACCTTCCTACATTGGCCAGAATATAGTAGCGTTGCTCACTTGAACCCAGGGCAGCATGTATTAGCCCACGGAAGCGCCCGGGGCCGTGGGCATTATGGCAACATGGGCACGGGTCAAAGGTCAAGTTTCCCACACAGTGTTCTGTTAGAAAAAGTCTGTCATTTTCTATTTCCGGGGCACTTGCTGCTTACTGCCCATGCGCGGTACTGTGGGATTGTGGGTTTCAAATGGTTCCTGAGGTCTCGGTCTACAATTGTTTTCTGCGTCTCCAAGAATGATCAGACGATATTTAAAAAAAGACCAAGAGGCTATAATGCATGTTCACCAGCAGGCAAATGTACCGAATTGACTTTATTTTATTTATTATTTCTATACGTTTACTCAATCACTGGAATGTTTAAGAAATTGGTGATAATGTAACGCTCTAACATTAACAATGTAAGCCTAATGCTGGTTGCCAATGGTTACCAATCAAGGTCTCTCAACACAAAACATTTAGCTTGCACTCAGTTTGCACGAGTAGGTCACATGTCGCTATGGCTATGCTAAGAGAAATTAACGTAACTTTTAAAATATCCGTCTTCAAGTCTAATGAAATAGATCAAAAGGTGATGTTTAATAAAAATAGTGTAGATTATGTTGTAGAGGTTCAGGGGAGCAGAAAAAATGGATGATATCAGATTCAGTGTGTCTCTCTAGGCGGCACCACTGTCATTAAAAAAAAATCGGTTCCATTCATGTTTACAACGCGTCAGAAATGACTAAATAAAATACATTAAATCACTGGAAATTGAAAATTACCTCTATTCACTACTTTCGGGCTAAGAAAGAACACATTTGTCAGGCGATTGTCAGGTGTGTGTTGTTTGTTTGTTTGGGATAGCTAGCCCTGTAACAGGCTGCCCGGGCCTTCCGTCATTGTCAATCGCTCACTATCACTATTTTTTAGGTTTGACTTTCAAAAACATAGGTTATTTTTAAAAGGAATGATATGGTATATGAAAGAAAAATCTACAAGCGGGGGGGGGGGTGGTCTTGAGCCCCCAAAGCCCCCCCCCCCGGATCCGCGCCTGCCATGTGTGTTGCTATAGCTGCACTACGAAATGAAAACACGGGGGGGAAAAAATGCATTTAATATTTTGCCTCCGCCAGCTAGCCTACAAATTTGGTGGTAATGTAGCGAGTATTTTAAACAATTTGGCATGTTGAGAAATTCACTGCTTAAAACAAACATTAATTTTACCCAGTTTAATGGGTTTATGGAGGGACGTAATAAGAAATTTACTACATGTCAAATGGTCTAACTTTTGAACTATGCAACATTTTTTAGTGACGATCTGATGGCGGGGACCCGAGAATAATCCTTGATTTTTTTTAGAATACACCCAATACCTTAATAATGCACAGATTACGTGTCATTTTTTTCCTTCACTCATTACTATTTACATAGCTAATGTAATTTTTGACAGTTACGGTATTTGTCTTTTTTTATTTTTTATTTTTTTATTTATTCGTAAATCCTTCCCAGCTGATGAGGATTCGGTGATTCACAATAATTATAAGAGCTAAATATAAAACTTAAATTATTTTATTGGACCACAATTCACTTTTACATCGTACAATATTATGTCAAAAAGTTTAATTGTTTTTTTTATAGATTAAAAATAATAAGCATATATTCCCACGTTGAAGCAGATAGTAACGTTATAGGCCTATAACCGAGCTCCTTCTGCCGTGGGCTCCCTGGGCACTGCCCATTTCATATTACGTGTATATACAACTTACCTGGGGTCAGCATGTATTTTGGTGGCAGACCGATGATAAGCTGATGAATCAATAAGCAAGTAGAAACGCAGCGTAATTTGTTCTATTTCACTGATTTTTATCCTTAAAATCGGAGAGTATTGATTAAGACAATGTTCTGATAAAGAAGAATGTGTCTTATTTTGAAAAAGCTCGTCACCAATAGAGACTAAAACATGTACACATGTATTTCATCTCTCATCAGATTGCATAAATAGTTGTTTACTAAGTAGACTGTTTGTGATCTCAGGCATTGTGCTTAAAAATCGACCCACGGTACGAAGCGTGCCGAAATTGATTTTTTAATGTTTTTAGCCATTTTCGAGTATGCTGATTCTGATTCCGAGCGGTGCCAAGCTCAACTATTGATGCAAAGGCTCGAATTTTACGATTTAAAATTGGTCTCGAAAATCACTCGGCAAAAAGGGGCCAGCAAGGTTTCTGAGCCATTATAAGTCCCGTATACTCTATATATACCTGTTGTACATGTGACCCCGGTACGAAGCTTGTCAAAATTATTTTTTAAATGTTTTCAACTATTTTCGATTATGCTGAATCTAATGCCGAGCAGTGCTAAGCTCAACTATTAATGCAAAGGCTCGAATTTCGTGATTTAAAATTGGTCTCGAAAATCAGGTAACAATAGGGGTTTAGCAAGGTGTCTCGTCCAGTATAAATCCCATATGTGTTTGCTTCATATGTGACCCGCGACACGAGGCGTCCCAAAATTATTTTTTCAATGTTTGAAACCGTTTATTGAGTATGCTGAATCTAATGTCGAGCGGTGCTAAGTTCAACTATTTATGCTAAAGCTCGATTTTTTCAATTGAAAACTAGGTAAACAAACAAGGTTTCTGAGCCCAGTGTACGATCCGTATGTTTTCTCAATATCAAAATATTCCTAAGATCAAGTGGAATGGTTTTCTGTTGTGAGCAATTAATTTATGTTAATAAAATTAGTTATATGACGTCATAGGTAATTTATGACCATCTTTTAATTAGAATGATAATCTCAGGGGTTCATATTTCAAGGATGCTTATTTGAATTCATGGCACGACATGAGTGAAATATTTGGTTGTTGTCGTTAAAAATATTTTATCTTTATGCAATGGAAGTCGATGCTTCATTAACAGGAGAATGTTTAGATTATGACCTTCAACTATGCGTTATATGCCAGAGAAAACGACGCAAAAGAAACAGAAGCAAATGTGACTCAGCTAGTGTCATTAGCGGTACAGGCTTAGAATCATTGAAAGAAGCTGCTGAGAAGCGAAAGAAGAAGGTTGGAACTGAATTCAGTTTAGCAATATCAATAATCGATGCAGAATTGGAAAAGAACCCAAACCCCAAATTGGTTTGGCATCGTGATATTTGTAGACCTGACTTCATAAGTAAGCATAAGATCGACAGGCTCGATGATGTCGTTTCTGCTATGGAAATCGATTATGAAGGTGATGTTCAATATACCCAGCATGTTTCATCAATGTATCTTAGGTCTGAGGATGTGCCTTACAACAGTGCGACAGATTGCGTTATATGCTGCCGTCCTGATTTCATTTAATAGGAAGCTACAATGTTCACGAGGAGCTGAAAAAAGCAGCCAAAACTGATTATAAACTTATGACGCGTTTAAACAAGGCATTTGATCCTATTGCTGGAGATATTCTTTATCATCGAGATTGTTTTCGAATTCTTATCAGAGACTCATCTACGAAGTGTAGCAGTGCCAGAGTAAAACATATATCACATCTAGACATATTGGATGACATTGTTCGGGAGTTAAGAAACAAAATAGACAGAGGATGTGCTGTGCTAATTAGTTACTGCTGGGAGCGATATGTTTATTTGTGTCAGAATGAGGGAGCAAGGATTCCCTTGCGGCTAGAGAGAAGACGATCTCTCTTCAGCGAAGAGCTCTTAGCTCGACTGCCATCGATTATTGAAATAATTCCAAGCTCTAATGCTGGAGATTTCGTTGTCATTCCCTGTCAACTGCCATTGGAAGACAAAGCACGCCTAGTTGAGGGTGATCAAGAGCAAGATTTTAATCTACCATCTTATAACGAGAACGAAATCTTTTCTATGGTTTATGTCGCTTTAAAATTAAGAAGCGATCTGCTTAACCACCCACATAACACAAAAGCCAAAATGACTGACGACAATTGCTTGCAATGTGTAGGCCTACCGGAGTCTGTCTATATGTTCCTCACGCTACTTTTTGGTGGACAAGAGCTACTGGATGGCTTTGATGAAGAAACACCAAATGCTGCTTTAAGAAAACGCAAGGTGTTCAATGTTGGTCAGGATCTATTGTATGCTGTGACAATGGGTAGAAATATCCCACCTAAGCAGTACTCCATGAGTCTGACTCTCCACCAAACTACTCGAGATGATGTTCTTGTGAAACTATTTCATTCTGCTCTACAGTGCATGTCATATGAAGAAGTTTTGGCTGCTGATACAGCTATGGCAGAAAGAAGTATATCGCAAATGGATCCAGTGACCGGTGCCATAGTTCCTAGAAATTTAATTCCTGGAAGATTAGTCACACAAGGCATTGACAATATCGATATTCAAAAAGAATCAATGGATGCTAGCAATCATGGGTTCCATGGAATCCAACATGTTGCTTTCCAGCAAGGTCCTGGTCTTAAAGATGATGATTTCGATGTGCAAAGCTTTAGCAAACACACACTTGAAGTTCCCGAGATTCTGGGTAAAGTTGAGAATGTTCCTGTTACTATTGTGAAGGATCCTCCCCAAAGTAATGTGACCCTTGAAACATTTGAGACAACTTCCAATGAATATGTGGCGTATGCTGCTTGCGCTAAAGACATGGCATTTATCTTAGCAAGGACTAAAATGACATCTGAAGTTCGAAAAAAAAATCTGAAATCCAAGTGGACAGCAACAAATCAACAGCAGTCGCAAGAAAACCCCACCACAAAAACACTGGTTGGTTTTATGCCATTGCTTCATGCTCCAGCAGATGATTACTCTTCACTTTACACCATGTTTCGTAGAGCAATCTATATAGCTGATGCACTTCAAAACCAATATGGGATGGTAATTGTCGATCAAGCACTCTTCTGTAAAGCTATGGAGTTAAAATGGACTGTTCCGGAGTTTCGTCATCGTGTCATATTTCGTCTTGGTGGATTTCACACAGACACCACATACCAGAACACGATCGGCGATCACATGCAAGACAGTGGCCTCAAGGAAATGTGGGTGAAAGCAAAGGTAATCGGACCTCTCAAAGCCGACAAAGTTCTTCAAGGTAAATCCTATAAAGCAGCTATGAGGATGCATAAGCTCACGTACCAGGCCTTGTGGCGATTTTTAGTGCCACATATGATAGAATTCTGTCGCACACACAACTCTGACCTGCACGAAGATCTAGTTTCACTGGCTTTATTCTCCTCTGATCACTTCAATGTACACCCACTTGTCAATAGGTGCAACTCAGATGAGTTTCGCTTGATGTTCACAAACTTTATTCAATACAGAACAGCTGAAAATAAGAACTTCCGATATTGGTGGTCATACATAGAGATGGTACAGATTATGCTTCTCCATACTCGTGCCCAGCGTGAAGGTGATTGGGATCTCAAAATGTACGCCTTCAAGTGCATGCTACCAGATTTTCATCGGTATGGTCACTATAAGTACGGAAAGTGGGGTGCTATATTCGTTGATGAGATGTCACGTTTACCAGAGGTGAGTACAAGTGAATAAAATTAATTTCTCAGACATAATGTCAATGCATTTTTATTTTTGATTGTTTTTTTCACCATTAGTATTTGAGTTAGACAAACGTTACAATTGAATGGTCCCGTGCAATAACGTGTTTAGTGCATGTTTTATACTTTTGACAAAAACGACTACAAAATTAATATTTTTCCCGCACTAAGAGCATCCGAGTAAACATGGTGAAATAAGTTTGTTTATCAATAATGTAGGAAATTTCAGTAATCAAATTTTCAATGTTTGTTAATTAGTATTTGCAAATAGTGTTTAAGTTCTATATCGCAATATATTATGGTAAATGACATTACCAGATTACCATCTTATTCCTTTATGCGATTTGTTCAAGTCCATTGATATCGATTAGATATATGGGTAATCCTTTAGAATATCACCACATTTTTTCCCCGTGTTTTCGGCCATTTACTTTTATTGCTGAGCAATCCTCTCGGCGGCCTCACTTATCGCAGCGCCTATCTGAAAAAATAGTTCCTTGCTTTTTAGTCTAGTTTTGCCGTATAGACGAGATATTTGTGCGATAACAAATTATAATGATTTTTCGTCTTTTAGTTTATATTTATTTTTAACTGAAAGACACCTGTCTTTCAGTTTATGTAGTCTAGACTAGACAATATCTCTTTAACTGAGAGACACTATTTTCTTAGGCTATTCACGGACAATGTATTACTACCGCCGGCCTTATCACCCTTGAAAAAATAGTCCCTTGTTATTATTATCGCAACACAAATATAGTCACATAATAAAATATAAAAATATGCGTCTTTCAGTAAATATACTTTTTCATAAACTAAAAGACGCACGCTTTTTAGTTTTTGTATTATTTTAAACTGAAAGACGCTCAATGCTGACAATGTATTACTACGCCGTTTTGTTGACAAGAGCGGGCTTCAAAATGGCGGCCGATTCGAAACGGACGACATGAATTCATCATCTGGGTTTTGGACCACATTTTGGCACCACTTTCCGTCGTGATGGACCACATTTACGGCGCTATATAGGACGGAAAATGTGGTCCATTTAATGGACCACATTCACAGGTGAGGGACCATATATCGTCTCTATATAGGAGGAATGTGGTCTAAACATCATAAAAAGTACTTTATTTAAAAAATAAATGTGGTCCAATTAATTATGGACCACATTTCCCTCGCTATATAGAACAGAAAATGTGGTCCCGACGTCATAAAAATAGCGTCCCCTATTCTAAAGGATTACCGATATATGTGAAACAGTGACTTCACAACCATTTATCTGAAAACTTTAATACTGTTGATATATTAAGGGTGCTTACCATTTCTGGTTTGTATTTTTTTGTAAGAACATGTTAAGTGAACTTACCGCTACGATTTGCTACATGTTACATGTATGTGTACTTAACAAAAATAACATAACTGTTATTTAGTAATATTTATTCGTAAATGCACTTGACATTTTTTTTTGTGAAATATGTTTCACTAGCAGCCATAAACATGTACTTGCTTCTGAGAAAAGTGTTTTATAACGGTCGTAGGGTTAAGATTGTTTACAACATAATCTTCCCTACCTCAGCACCTAAAATCCGTCTTTATCAGCAATAACCTGTTAATGGCGCTTAACAGGTTATTGCATGGAGCCCTTCATTTATTCCATCTACAAAAGCGCAAACATGTGGTGTTAATTTATGATATTAACTCTGATCATAATTTACTATATAGCATCATGTATTTCTCTGTTCTGAGCAGTTCTAATCATTCCCCAATTTGTAGGATATTCTTGCGGAACTGAGACAAGGGAATTTCGGTGTCAAATGGACTGACATGGGTACTTTCAGTCGTGTAGACGAAGATCATGCAACAGAGTGGTGCAATGGTACTGGCAAGCGTAGTGGCGGCATTTCAGGAATCACACAGACTCCATCAGCGCTTTTACGGTAATTAATTTAGGATACATTACTGGATTTGTTGATTTGTTTCATGCAAATACACTAGTATTATATTTCACATGAATTTAGGCCCCAGAGGGAGGCCTTTTGTTTTTACCCTGATACCTTGTTTCAATATTTTGTCAACTTTTTTTTACACTACTGGCTTAATCATAGTTAAGCCCAATAAAAAAAAGTACCACACTTTTTCCTCTGTTTTTATGTCAGTAATGGTGTAATGAAAGGCTTAACTTTTATAGGAATGGGTAATGTAATGTTCCCGTAACGGCTGCCTTGATTCACAATAACTACCAGTCAATGGTGGGCGAAAGTCACCGACATTAGCCCCACATTGAGCCAGCCGCCGCCTCCGCAAATTGTACAGCAAAACCCACCCCTGTGACCAACGACTTTCTGTCACCCGCGTTTTGTTTGTGTGGCATAAAAAAGGTGGTTGGTGACAGAATCTACTGCAGTATCAATTCCTTTGCTGCATTCATTTTTAAGAAAGATTGAAAAAAATCCTGGGTTTTGGCGGCCATCTCGAATCTTTTTTTTTCGTCAAATTAGGACCTTGTCGCCCTGATATCTTTAAAGCCACTTGTCTGATATACACAATATTTTATATACTGAAAACTAGTTATAATTTATAGAGTGCACCATTTTTTTCAGAAAGATCCGACACCTATCCAATTCATTGTGGTTATTTGTTTTTGTCAAATGTATACCTTGTCACCTTGGACATGTTAAGGCTCTGCTGACTTATTTAAGAGTAACTACTTGTTCTGCATAAACATTTCCTATGTAATAACTTCATATTCACATACATTGTAGCAATGGGTTATTTGCTAATAATATAAACATTTATTTAAAAACTTTTATTTGAAAAGTTAAACGGGGACCTTCTTTGGTGCTTTTTGTATGTAATATGTAATAATTTACTGTACATAATTTCAGATTTACTGCCTCCTTTCATGATCGTTGTGAGATATCGGCCACAACAAAGGATTGGTATGGCATGGTTAGCAGGCATTCAGAAACAGCAAGTCCTCGGCAGTTAAGACAAGATGAACTTTACGAATCCGCTATTTTTGTTGAGTTGAAGTCGGCAGATATATTTTGTCCAGCTGTCCATCCTCTGCAGCTGTGCAACATTATTACCAAAGACACTGCGACACCAGATATTGAAGAATCTCTTCTGAACTCACACAAGCTTGGCAGATTGCACCTGGAGGCATTTGTGTCCCAAAGGCTAATAGCTCCTCGCATGATCTCATTCAGCTCCACACTAAAAAAAGTGAAAGCTCTAACATTTGGTTTTCTGTTCGATATACCTGTGGAGAAGAACAAAAATATTTGTGAGCCTATGAGTGTAAACAGAGCAGTTCTTTAAAAAATTGTCACTACGTTTGAAGCTAAGCGACCCATAGACTTGAAAGAGGTGGCATCTCATGAGTTTATGCACCTACCCATCTCCATATTTGACACCAGTGGGAACATTCGCTCTGGTGTGAAGTCAACCATGGTGCAGCCACTTATGGGCGATCAACATAATCTACCGTTACCTTCACACCCTCCAGTGCAATCGACACTGATCATTGACATGATGGCCCGTGTTCAAGCCATTGGTTTACCAACGCAAGCACGTACATTTGGAGACTTAGCAGATGTAGTTGTGTCCTCCATATTTACTTCTGGGCGTGATTTCCATAGAATTGAGGTGGTTGGTGACCAGTATTTGTCCGTGTCAATCAAGGACAGCACTCGTTCCAAGCGAACCAAAAATTCAAACACTAGTGTTGTAAAGGTAATTGACAGTCGTGATGTGCCACTTCCCGAGACAGGAAAAGACTATACGTGCTTTCTGAACTTGAAAGAAAACAAATCATGCCTTCAAAACTTCCTTGGTGAACAACTGATATTGCAAGCTCCTGAAAGCAAAATTGTTCTAGCAGCTGGTGTATACTGGAATGTGGAAGATGTGCGATGCAACAAGGAGGGTAATGATCTCACAAGACTCAAAGCCACGCATGAGGAGGCTGACACTCGTGTCACTCTGCACAGTAAAATAAGTCTGTCATCTAATATTGTTATTGCCGCACGCGATACTGACATAATTATGCTGCTTCTCGCTCATTATCATCACTTCGCAGAAAAACCTCATGTATTCGTAACTATGGGGAATGGCGAATACCTAGACATTCGAGCTCTCTCAGACAAATTAGGCCCGCAAGTTTGTTCAAGTTTACTTCTGGTGCATGCTCTGACAGGATGTGATTCTGTGTCGTTCATGTACGGAATAGGAAAACCAACAGTAGTAAAAGCTGTTCTCAATCAGCCTGACTTGTTGTCAGGCATATCTTTTTCGCCTAGCCTCAGTCCACAGTAGTCCAGTGGATTTTGACTAATGCGTGTTTCGCGGTATGGACGATGTTTTATGATTGATTCTGATACTATGGGGTGTCCCGAGCAGAAATCAGCCGGGTGCCACTTTGGCACCCTTGGGCGGAATTTTTTAAGGGCAAAAACAAAATGGCCGCCAGATATTTCAAGGTCAAATATGTTTTTTTCAACAAATGGAGCCAGGAACAAGTGTAGTACCTCATTTTCATGTGATTTTGACTGGGCAATCCATTTCTTGTATTATTTTTATGATATAAAGTCATCTTCAAGGTCAAAACGTCAATTTCAAGGTCAAATAAGCAAAAATACCCTTTTTAACAAATAAAGCTAGGAACATGTGTAATACTTCTTTTTCGTTGGATTTTGTCTGAAAAATCCATTTATGGTATTATTTTGGTGATCCAAGGTCATCTTTAAGGCCGAAAGGGCATTGCCAAGGTCAAAAACAAAATGGCCGCCAGATATCTCAAGGTCAACTATGATTGTTCAACAAATGAAGCCAGGAACAAGTGTAATACCTCCTTTTCGTGTGATTTTGACCGGGCAATCTATTTCTTGTATTATTTTCATGACTCAAGGTCATTTTCAAGGTCAAAAAGTCAATTTCAAGGTCAAATAAGCAAAATTACCATTTTTAACAAATCAAGCTAGGAACATGTGTAATACCTCTTTTTCATGTGATTTTGTAAAATCCATTTATGGTATTATTTTGTCTTTTTGACGTGATTTTTGACTGAATAATCTATTCTTTATACTATTTTGATGATAAAAGTTCATCTTTAAGGTCAAAATGTCAATTTCACGGTCAAGTAAAGGAGAATATGATTTTTAACAAATACAGCTAGAACATGTGTAAAAAACTTTTTTTTCGTGGGATTTTGAGCAAAAAATGTCTTTTTCCTATTACTTTGGTGATTTAAAGTCATCCTCAAGGTCAAATATATGTTTTAGCGTATAAGCTAGAAATTGGAGCACGTATACTACCTTGTGTTGGGTTTTATTTTGACCGGATAATCTAATTCTGTTGGGTTTAAATGATCAAACATGCTCAAGGTGAAGACATCGGCTTGAAGGCATCGAATGGCAATTAACAGAGATGTGTTAAAGAGTAAAAGTTCTAACGGTCGATGAGGAGGTATTAAAGGGCAATGAGAAGGCGATAAAGGACAATGAAAAGGCATTAAAGGGCAATGAGGAGGCATATTATAGAGAAATGAGAAGGCGTTAATGGGCCACAAGAGGCGTTACAGAGCCACCTAGGGCCTTATAAGGTGAGAAAGAGGCATTATGGAGCTATGGAGAGGTACTAAAGGGAGACAATAATGCGTCTTCATAGCTTTTAGTTTAATGCCTCTTCTTTGCAATTGAAGGCCTTTCTTTTGCCCTTTAATGCCTCTTCTTCACACTGAACGCTTCTCCATTGCTCTTTACTTTAACTCTCCGTCACATTTTAAAGCTTTACCATCAATCTTTAACGCCTCCCCATGGTCCTTCGACGCCTCCCCATCGCCATATATCGTCTCTCATTGCCCTTCAATGCTTTTGGATCTACCTTTATATTTTTTCTTCGGCCTTATAACGCCTTTCCGTCACCCTTTAACGCTTCTTCGGTGAAATTTAACGCCTTCTCATCGCCCTTTACTGGCTTCCCATCACCATTTAATGCCTCTCCATTACCATTTACCGCCTCTTCATCGCCCTTTAACCCTTTAGCATCACCATTTAACGCATCTGCAGCACCTTTTTAACGCCTCTCCATCAACCTTTTAGTGCATCTCCATAACCTTTAACACTTTTTCTTGGCCCTTTGACGCCTTTCTGTCACTCTTTGACATCTCTCCGTCATAATTTATTTTTTCTCAGTTGCCCTTTAGCGATTCCCCGATATCTTTAACGCCTTCTCATCGCCCTAAAACACATATCCATCACCCTTTAGCACCACCGCATCACCTCTCATTTAATGCTTCCTCGTCACCCTCTAACGCCATTCAATAACCCTTTTATGCCACCCACCAACACACCATAAACGCCTTCCCATCGCCATTTAACTCATCTGCAGCGCCTGTTAGCATCTCTCCATCACCCTTTAATGCATCTCCATCAACCTTTATTACTTTTCCAATGCCCTTTGACGTCTCAGTCACCATTTAACGCTTCTCTGTCGCCCTTTAGCAATGCTCCGTTGTTTTAACACTTTCTACTCACCCTCACACGCTTATCCAGCACACTTCAACTCCTCCCCATTGCCCTTCAGCGCTTTTCCATAGTCGTTTAACGTTTCATGGTCGCCCTTTAACGACTCCTCATCACCCATTACCGCCTTCCCATCGCCATTTAAAATTTTCCCATCACCATTTAATGCCTAACCATCGCCCTTTACCACATTCTCATCGCCATTTAACGCATCTGCAGCGCCTATTAGCGCCTCTCCATCAAAGTTTAATGCATCCACATCACTTTTAACACTTTTTCGGCCTTTAACGCCTTTCCATCGCTCTTTGACGTCTCTTCGTCACCATTTAACGCTTCTCCATTGCCCTTTAACGATTCTCTGTCTTTTTTAATGCCTTCTCATTGCACTTAGACACCTATCCATCAACCATTAGCACCGCCCCATCACCCGTTAACGTACTTCCTTGTCACCGTTCCATAGCCCTTTCATGCCACCCCGCCACCTTTTAATGCATCTTGTCGCTCTTTAACGCCCCATTTTTGCCCCTTAACGCATCCTCGTTGCCATTCACCGCCTCCTCATTGCCCTTCAATGCCTCCTCATTGCCCTTTAATGACTACTCATTTTCTTTTAACCCTATTTACTCGCTCTTTACCGCCTCTGGGGCGCCTTTTTAAGAACTCGTCGACATCCTTTAATGCCTCCCCATTGTCTTTTACCGCCTCTCTGTCACCTTTTACCGCCTCTCCATTGATCTTTTATGCTTTTTCGTCGCTATTTGACGCCTCTCCGTGACCCTTTGATGCCTTCTAGTTGTCTGATCATTTCACTCTGATGATGTTTATTCATTAAAACCCTACTAGAATTAGATTATCCGGTTAAAGATACACCAAGACAATTTATTATGTGTGCTCCAATATGTAGAATATTACGTTAAAATAATATTTGACCTTGATATTTACATTTGACCTGGAGGATCACCTCAAATAACCAAAATCATACCAGAAAGATATTGTCCTAGCTTAATTGTTGAAAATCATATTTTCGCTTACCTGACCTTGAAATTGACACACTGACCTTGAAAATGACCTTTAATTATAAAAATAGTAGCAGAAATGGATTATTTGTCAATATTACACTAAAAAGACGTACAATACTTTTAGCTATTTATGTTTGTTGATTGAATTTTGATGACCTTTAATTGAAATTAATCTTGAAGATAACCTTTAATCACTCAAATAATACTATAATTGGATTTGTCAATCAAAATCCCATAAAAAGAGGTATTACACACATTCCTAGCTTTATTTGTTAAAAATGATATTTTCTCTTACTTCACCTTGAAATTGACCCCTTTGACCTTGAAGATGACCTTGAATCATGCAAATAATACAAGAAATGAATTGCCCGGTCAAAATCACATGAAAATGAGGTATTACATTTGTTCCTAGCTTCATTTGTTGAAAAATCATATTTGACCTTGAAAAGGACTTTCGACCTTGAAGCTAACCTTGGATCAACAAAATTATACCATACATTCATTTTCAGGTAAAATCCCATGTAAAAGAGGTATTACACATGTTCCTATCTTTATTTGGCAAAAATTGTATTTTTGCTTATTTGACCTTGAAATTGTCTTTTTGACCTTGAAGATGACTTTGAGTCATCAAAATAATACAAGAAATGGATTGCTCAGTCAAAATCACATGAAAATGAGTTATTACACTTGCTCCTGGCTTCATTTGTTGAAAAATCATATTTGACCTTGAAATATTTGGTGGCAATTTTGTTTTTCCCCTAAAAAATTCCACCCAAGGGTGCCAAAGTGGCACCCGGCTGATTCCTGCTCAGGACATCCCTTAGAACCAGAATCAATCATAAAACATCGTCCATACCGCGAAACACGCTCGAGTAAAAAAATGCCATTTGACAACTGGACTACAGCAGCGTATCCAGATGGAGAGATTTGTTTGTATATGTTATGGTCATGGAGAAATGAGGACTCTGGATGAGGTGCGAGCCCACATGCTTTTCAGCTGTACCAAACCAGAGCAACTGCCCATGACATCAGATGCGTTTGGTGCTCATTCTGATAGAGCATTCTATGTTAGCCGTGTGTGGGAATGCGCTGTTGAATCACACCCCAACCTTCCTGCAGCTACAGCGTCAAAGAGCAGCTGGAAAACTAGCACCAATCACTATGACCAAGGAAGCTATTTCAAAAGCCATTAGAGAAATTCTCTCTTGTGGCTGCTCAAAGGGTTGTCAAACTTTGAGGTGCAGATGTTTTCGTGAGGGAATGAGATGCACTCGGCTTTGCCATAGAAAACTAACGGTTGGGGTGTGTAATAACTACACAGAATGATATAATTATATGTATAGATAATAATAGACAGTTAAAATATTTATTAAGATTGTTCTCGTGTTTGAAATTCAACCGATGACACAATTACATTCTAAAATGAATTATCCAAAAACAACAATAATCGTTTGTAAAGGCGTTAGAGATTTAATTCATTATATCAATTATTGCTGTCAAATTGGCGAACATTTTGTACTAGTTGTTCGACAAAGTACCATACAATATGTTTGTAGTTCAGGTGTTTTCGGGAGAGACCGGCGTGCACTCTGCTTTGCCATCATAGACAATAATGTCGGTTGTGTCATAATTGCAAGTGATAAGATATTATAATACACAAAGTGATTGCTGCTTCAAAAACATGATTAATTATATTAGCAGTCGTATTAAATTACTGGAGGACAATTATATATTGTACTTTTTAGGATAAATGCTTATATTTGGCCAATTGAATCGGTGTCTCCTTATGTTTAAATATTCCATCGATGACATTCAACTACTTTGACATTATAAAATGAATTCAATTTGAAACACATGTACATGCACATGCATTTAGTTGAAAGTGAGACAGTGATAATGGCGAATACTTTATATTTATTTTTCACCCAATAAAATAGATTATTACTGAAAATTACAGTTGTGAGCTACATGTAGTAATATTATATTTATTAAAAAAAACAGATGAAAAATGTATCACAGAACCATGCAGTATAGTGTTATGAGTGTTTAATTCGTCAATCACACATATTTACAGCAATTTTCCGCTTTTAAGGGTTTATTTTGAATTGACATTTTGAACATATATGCTACTTTCTGAGCTTGGAACTATTTGGCATTCTGTCCGTCATACTAAAAAAATGTTCAACACATTGAAAACATAATTTTGGCACATTTTGTACCGTGGTTCACATATAGAGCGAGTAGTATGGGCTTTATTATACTATCTCAGACATCCGTTCCTGTGGAGTGATTTTTGAAACCCATTTTAAATCGCAAAATTCGGTCCTTTGCATAAATAGTTGAACTTAGCACCACTCAGCGTTAGGTTCAGCACACTCGAAAATGGTTAAAACAAATATTTTTGGCACGCTTTGTTCCGTTGGTTACATATGAAAGAGGCATATATGGGCCATATACTGGCTCGAACAACATGCTGGCCTCTTGGTGTTGCATACTTTTCTAGACAAATTTTAAATTAAAATATTCGAGCTTTTGCATAAATAGCTGAACTTAGCACCACTCGGCATTAGATCCATTAGACCCCGAGATACTGGAAAATGATTAGAAACATTAAAAAACGTAATTTTGACTCGCTTCGTACTGTTGTTTATATAATGAAGCAGGCATATATGGGCCTTATACTGGCTCAGACACTTTGCTGGTTCCTTATTGTTGAGTGATTTTCACCACCAATTTTAAATCGTAAAATTCGCGCTTTTTCATAAATAGTTCAACTTATCATCGCTCCGCATTAGATTCAGCATACTTGAAAATGATTTAATAAAATAATGTTGGCATGCTGTGTACCGTTGGTTACATATGAAACAGGCATACCGTAGATCTGGTAAATTTCGCATGTTTGAATTTTCGCAAAATTCAGATTTTCGGAATTTTCACGAAGTCGAGAATTCACGAATTTTTCTTCAGTAGCGCTATTATAAAAAAATGCGCGAGATTCTTGAATTCGCAAATTTGTCCTCGCGAAATTTGCGAAAATTAAAACCTGGCGAATATTACCAAATCTACAGTATAAGGGCCATATACTGGCTCAAGCTACATGCTGACCTCTTGGTGTTGCATGATTTTTGGGACAAATTTGTAATCAAAACATTAAAGCCTTTGCATACATAGTGGAACTTAGCACCACTCGGCATTAGATCCATTAGATCTGGCATACTCGAAAATGATTAGAAACATTGAAAACGTAATTTTGTCTCGCTTCGTACCGTTGTTCACATATGAAACAGGCATATATGGGCCTTATACTGGATCAGGCACATTGCTGGCTCCTTATTGTTGATTGATTTTCTACACCAATTTTAAGTCGCAAAATTCGAGCCTTTGCATAAATAGTTGAACTTAGCACCGCTCGGAATTAGATTCAGCATACTCGAAAATGGTTAAAAACATAGAAAAAATAATTTTGGCACGCCTCATACGGTGGGTCACATATGAAGCAGGCAAACATAGGCCTTGTGCTGGCTCATACCTTTCTGACCCCTTGTTGTTGAGAGCTTTTCGAGCGTTTTTCGAGACCAATTTTAAAACGTAAAATTCGAGCATTTACATAAATATTTGGGCTTGGCACCGCTCGGCATTGGATTCAGCATACTCTAAAATGGTTAAAAACACAAAAAAATCAATCTCGGCACGCTTCGTACCGTGGGTCAGCATATACTGGAATACCAAACAGTCTAAAGCATAATATTTGTACTTATTTAGCTTCAAAACAGCCGTTTTACCCGATTAATGGCTGCAGATACCGTTGAAAGGACATTATTACTGCATGCATTTAGTTTAAAAATATAAGAGGCGCTCCAGCATTATACATAATCACAATATTTATATGTACGGAATACGGCGTTCGCTCATCGTGATTGGCTCTATCACTGAAGTTAAGCGACGTCGCGCCCGGTTCATAATTGGATGGGTGACCGCTTGGTGACTACCAGGTGCTGTATACACTCCTGGGGCTCAGAGAACCACGTAAATCAGATGGCTCGTCTGACTGCCCTAGAGTTGGACGTAAAAGAACCTCAATGGACGTAGGCGCAGTTTCCATCCAGCGAGACCTCAGAAAATCCACAATGTGTGAGTACTCGGCACATAAGGCGAATTTGCTTGGAATGAAAATAGCTTGATGCGCCTCAATGGCAGCTCAGCTGTATATCTCCCAGGAGACTGAGTTGGAATTTGAATGATAACAGGCCTTGCTAAGTTACTCTCGATGTACAGCGCTCTGAACAGCCGCCGGCTGGATACATGCGCTATATAAGATTTCATTCATTCATTTATTCATTCATAATCACAATATAGGTTTTTTCTTAAAAACATAGGTTTTTATAGGTTTATTTGATATTAAATTATAGGTTTTTATAGATCTTTCAATTGCCATCTGATCAGCTGTATGGTTATGGTATGGTGTTCTTTTACAAACACAACTTGAGGATCCCATCAACACATATGAAATAGGCCTCCTGGTTTCTTGTTAACTCTTGAAAGGGATCATTCACAATAACCATGCCTCATAGTGATCAGAGGACTCTGAAACTCAAGAAAATTTGGCACAAACACATTTTCACATATCAAATATGCTCCCAACAGAAAAAACATTGGAAGCAAATCGAAAGGTTTTTTTTAGGTTTTATAGAAAATATAGGTTGCTTTTTCAAAAATAGGCTTTTATGTGTTTATATGTTTTACTTTGATGCCTGCATTAAACTTGGTCCTACTAAATTGTTATATTTTATTGTTTCAATGTTTACCGAAATGTTTTTAATTGATACTGCAGACTTTATGGTAAAATATGCTATCTGCAATATACGTTATGCGATTACCTCACTTTATAAAACCGACGATATGACCTATCACACGCGGATCTGGGACCGACGCATGATTTCCACCCATTTTTCATAATTTTTTCCTTTTTGGGGTACGGATCCCGTTTTTAATCACATAGATAGCCCCCCCCCCCCCCACGAAATACACGTTCTCACACAACACATTGAAATTCTGGCTCTTCACTACTTACTTGCTTCTAAAATTGTCAATAATACCATTTTCATGCTTGCTAACCATAAGAAACTATCGTTTAAAATCTGTAATTAAGATCATCTCACCTCTATTTTTGTGATCACGAGAGCCCGGGTTATACATATTTCTGCTGTCACCGCGTGAGGGATCATAATAATGAAACTTGGTCGAGGCAAGGCTATATAGTACGTAAGACCGGCGAGGCCTCCTTACGTCACACTTACGACTTCTCACTTTCTAGTTCCCACTTCCTACTTTCGACTTCTCACTTCCCACGTCCTAGTTCTGACTTTTAATTAATTACTTCGCACTTCTCACTTCCGACTTCTCATTTTCTAGTTCACACTCCCCACTCCCTACTTCTTTTCCCCACTTCCGACTACTTAATTCTTCTTCCCACTTCCTACTTCCGAATTTGTTGTTTTCGTGACTAAGAAACATATTGGTGATATTATTAGATTTCTAATCTGATAAAAAACTTTCAATTTGAATCTTTTTGATCTGATGCTGGTGGTGGGCGTGTAGCGTTTTTTCGTTTTCAAGAAATGAAGAAACTAACATTATATATCTTTAATAATGACATCGCACAAGGAAACATATATCTAACCTTTTTTTGCATCGCTATTTTATTATACTAATAAAAAAACACATAAACACCAATGACATCAATTTTAAGGGGTTAAAAGTATCTTTCCCAAGTTTATCACCATACTCGAAAGACAAAGTCGCACATATAACAGGTATATTTCCAATATGTTTATTATCAAAATCTGAAGTCACGTCGTATGCATTTCCCAAGCAGGGTTAAAAAAACATTAGTAAAATGTGTGCACTAAATGTGTATAGCTTGCTAGATTTTACTAAATCCCGCGGTATTCTGCAGTGTAAAAACCAGAGGTTTCTCCAATTCGTCTGGGTCTTCCACCCCCCTGGGCAAATTAATCACCAAAGCACATGTGCTAGCTGTTGGGTACCTTGTACCTGGCTCGCTCTCTGGCTTGGTGAAAAAGCAAATCTTCATAGTTGTATCAAATCCCTCTGTGGGGATAGAGTCGGTCCCTGTCCAAAAGCACATGATCTCGTCCAAACTGATGCTTACTCTTCCAGCTGGTAGAAAACAGAAAACATTTGGCAGAAATAATAATGTTGAAAGCATTATCTTCAATCATATATCTTCACTCGATATCACTATATTAGAAAAATACATCTATGCGGTCAAACATATAAGCAACTACAGGAAATAAAAGTAAATTACCTTCACAATTCTGAAGCAGGATCTCCCATGAGTACACTGTGTCCTCTTCAAGGAGGCGGAGGTTATGACCTTATGGGGAGTATTCCATCTCCGTCATTGCACGCAGGTCTGCAGCGATCAATTTCTTCTGTCCTTCACAGGTGAATATCTGTCTGAAGACGTCTGGTGAGGCCTGAATTCTTTCCCATAATCCAGATAGACTATTTAGCCCCTCTTTAAATTGCTCTATTTCGGCAGATACCCTGAAAAGAAAAACATATATAATAAAGTTATTTCGCTTTTCACAATAATAGTGTTATGCAAAGCAAATCAAAACTCCTTATCACTGTATTTCATTGTCTTGCAGTGCATTTGCAGAGCAAAATTAACTGTTAACTGTTTATTAACGACATAGAGAGCAAATCAGGCATTTGTTACCATCATTAAACTTGTCCTAAAACTGCTTATTAGCAGCATTAAAAACGAAACTGGATATGATACATCGGGAGCTGTTCAATTTATATTGTACGCCAGGTTAAATTAGGACATTTATAATAGATAAATAAGCCTGTTTTATTAGTCTTTACTATTAAGAACTTGTCCGAGATAATGGATGGTTGGATAACTGCATGGATAAGAGAATTGAGAAACATTGGGAAACTGGTCAAATTCATCGTTTCATCCAATGAGACATAATATCAAAATAATTGACTCTACTATGCTCTAGAACCACCCATTTTAAATCATACACTTGCTGTACAGATGATATGAAATAGTCTTTGTCTTTTTACCTTCTCGCCCAAAAAGGCAATTGACGGTTAATACGACTAAGATCGGTTTCATTTCTAATGCGTCGACATTATAGTTTACAGTCTGAACACACACATCAAATCTCTGAATATTCCGGACATGTTCAAAGTTATGCAAGTGAAATATACATATATGGTACACATTTTTGAAACGATCATTGGTTAAGTGTATCGTATTAACGATAAAAAATGCCAATTATACCAAAAAAATTCACATAATATGTCATAGAAAGGTAAGCTATGAACTCTAGCAAGGTTCAAGCATAACCTGCGTGTAAAGGTAAATATATATTCCAGTAACGCGAAATAATTGTTTTTAGAGCTAACTTTGTAAGTATTCCAAACACAAAATCAACGATTTTCAGGTAAAAAAACACATAATACAATTTCATGGATATTTCTTCCCTCCCTAACCACGATAACTAGCGCGGTATGTCAAAAAATAAAATCAAAATAGTCCACAAAACTTCTAAGGTACGTCGGAGGTAATTAGTTGGGCAAGACCTTAAGGTCATAATTTGACAATAATATATTAAATATGGCCGCCATGACCCAAATATTTTTACAAACTTTTTGAAAAAATGATAGTCTAGTGATTAATACTAGTATCCAGTAGGTTGAGCACTGATTGAATCAAAACAACGGTTTTGTAGATATCAGGGTGACAAGATTATAATTTAATGAAAAAATACTAAAGATGGCCGCCGTGACAAAGATATTTTTCCAAGCTAAGAATTGACACCTGTATTATGTATGTTAAACACAAAGTGAATAAAACAAACAGTTTTGTTGATATCAGGGTGACCAGCACTAAATTTGACAAAAAAAAAATAAAAGATGGCTGTCGTGACCCGGATATTTTTGAAAACTTTCTAAAAAATTGATATAGGCTAGGAAATGATACTAGGAATGTAGTAAAAAAAGTTGTTTTGTTGATATTTTTTAAACTTTCTAAAAAAAATGATGCAGGCTAGAAATTGATACCAGAATCCAGTATGTTGAACACACGAGGGAATCGAAAAATAAATCAGGGTAACAAGGTATAAGCATGATAAGGCAGACACACGCGGAAGCGGCAGGGGACGGCGGCGGCAGACGAACCCGTACAAAAACAACATGGGCATATCCTTCCCCGAAGCTGCTAATTTCACCCGATAATGATGGTATACCTATCTGGCATGGTTTTTCTAAAATCGCGTAGATTTAAAAAAACTACCGATCTTCGGCCATTTCGGCCATCACGACCTAGTTTTTGGCCGATGTGCCCCTATTTTCGAGCTCATCCGAGTTAATGGTGAAATAGATACATGTTATAAATTTTGGAGTGATACATAGAAAATTGTTGAGTCAATTACGTACAGAAAAAAATTGCCGATCGGAAAAAAATCTAGGTCATAGAGGTTACAGAAAGGTCAAATGTGAACTCAATCAAGGCTTAGTCATGGTTTACCTGTACATGTATATAAAGTTTATTGTGCATTCCAGTGAAGGGAAAGAAGTAATAGTGCTCAAAGTGGCGACAGAGGGACGACACGCGCCGCATGACGAGAAAAAGCCTCTCACTGATAGTGGTAGCCTTAATTAACATGTATTTGTAGATATGAAGATTTCTTCCATCCCAACATTAGAAATCGGCAGCATAAATTAGCTGTACCGGGTTGTTTCGTTCAAGATGTGAGCGTATAAGATTTGCTCCGACTTTTAAGTTAATTTTAGACACAAAGTTTAGGTTACATACCCTATGGAAATTTCGTCATCTTTTAGACTGGCAGCTATGGCAGCTTGCATGACAGCGTCATCGTCTTCATCTTGGCCTCCAAGAGACCATATTAGACAGGGCTACACCTTGCCCACCTAGGCCTACACTGTGCGCCACTCACTCCTAGTTGGAAGACTCTCGCTCTCCACTAGGCCCTATATGTCTCAAAGTGGAGGGTGGTTTTTGCTAACTACTCACTCCAGGATCCATTTTGTTGTATGTCTTGGCTTCCTGTGGCGTCTCACATCACATGGATAGGCCTAACTGTGTAAAGAGGTCTTGCAGCTGATGTCACATAGTCACGTGACTAATGTTTTTCGGTGGCAGAATAATTTGTGTTGTGGATACACGTGTTCCAGCCATTGAGAGTAGGCATAGGCATGTTGAGCCGACTGCAACACCAAAACACAGTGAAGCTGACTTTGTAAAGTAAGATGATACTGCGGTTTAACATGCCTGCATTTCCTCGCTTACGTCACAATAACCCATGGCACGGGAATGGTCTGTTGTATTTCCGGTGTTCCCAGCAAACTAGAAGCATTGAAGCAATGTCAGTTTTTTAGTTGGGCCATCGTCGCAAACGGTGCGCCAACTTTAATCCATCATTGTTCCAATGCGTCGTGGTTTCTGAGGATAGATGTTTCCTGCCTAACTTTTCCAGAAAACCCCCAGCAAATTAGTCATGAAAGTAGGTCTATAGCCTTCAAGTACAAACCCACCTCTAGCATAGGCCTATAGGTTGGGGGCCTAGGCCTACATTTCTAGAGGGCCATTATTCAATCGACTATTTTTTTAAATACAAACTCTGTATTAAATAGTCTGAATAATTTCTTTCAATACCTGTTTTTTTAACTTGTAGACTTAGTAGGCCTAATCAAATTTGAAATAGTCATGTTGATATAATGTGAGGATAAATAATCTACCGCTCACCCTACCCCCCCGCATCCCCCCCCCCACCCCCTCAGATAACAGTTATGTTGACCATAAATAGCCTATAGCTCCGATTAACATATTTTTTATCGAATTTTTTTTGGTCGACGAGGTTGTGGGTCGAGGGGTTGTGGGTCGCGGGGGCTGTGGGTCGAGGGGTTGTGGGTCGAGGGGGTTGTGGTTCCAGGGTCGAAGGTCGTGGGTGAGGGGGTCGAGGGGTTTATGAAGGTAACCCTATTTTATGTTATCCAGCGTAGAATAAACATCATGACAAAACTACGCGACAAGTATATAAACCCCACGGCTTTCTGTAATCGACAAAACGAAACGAAACTGACGAAACGAAACGAAACTGACGCAACTGGTTTCCTGTAATCGACGAAACAAAACTGACGAGACGAAACTGGTTTCCTCTAATCGACGAAACTCGCCGGACAAAACTCAGGAAGTCACAATAGACCCTGGGGCCCTAGGCGTACTATGTTTTTTTCCAGTTGGGGTTGAAAAAATGATGGCCTAGTGTTCAACCACAACGTTAAACCAACATTGGGTCAACGGTTTACTAGCTGAGATATCGGTAAACACGTTGATTTAATGTTCAGTCAGCGCCGCAGACGGTGGATTAGCACTAACCCTACATATAATAGGCCTACTTTCATGGACTGGCTCGTCATCGTATTTGTTTTTTTCTGGTATGTTGGCCCAGCATTGGAATGACGTACGCTGTAACCCATCATTGGCTTCACGTTGGCCCACCGTCAGTGATGATGGCCCAACATCAGCCCAACACTGTGTCAACGTATTAGTCAGCTGCATATGGTTTGACCCTGCTATAAAAACACCATCATCGTGCTTAGCGCCAAACATATTTCACATCGTACATCTGCCAGACCGGAAGAAGATATATCTCACGACCAACACGAGGCGATACGCCAATGTTAATTTAAGGCTGGACCAGCGTCGTAGATGGTGCCCAGCATTAAACCAAAATTAGAATAACACGAGTGTTTAGAGGAAGTTGACATTACATCTACTTGTATGGTGAAAGTTGCAGGTCCACCATCTACAACGCTAGTCACAATATCAAAATTGGGTCAACGTTTCGTGTTTGCTGATTTACTAGAAGACTGCCCATTATTCTGAAAACCTAATATTCAGAAAGCCCATTATTCCGAAAGCCCAATGGTCCCAAATCCCATTAGTCTAAAGCCCATTGGTCCGAAAATTGAAAGAAATACATCTTTCGCCGATTACAGGAAACCATTTTCGTTTTCGATTCAAGATTAAGATTCGATTCAAGATTATTTATTGTCATAAATGCATATCAACAAAAACATTGACAGAATCACAATAATCATGTTAATACACTGAAAATCTGGAAATCTAACATATTAAACTAAACAATATTATAGAAAATATGAGATATCTGTATTAACAATATACAGAACAAGATTGATAAACAAAATGACAAAAAGGACAGAATATCGAGTGACATTATATGCCCTCTCATTAATTACAATAATAATATGTCGCCCCCTAGGAAGCAAAAGGCTATATCTCCCACTCGTTAAAGTGGGAGACATATCCCCGTGGATCCACAGAAACGACAATACATGTGCAATGTGCATAAAAACGTGCAATGAAATAAATAATAAATTATTAAGTAATTAACAAATTCATTCATGAGCCAGTATCATATCTAGGGAGTTCTACTATTAGGAATATTATGGTATAATAAATATTTTATTTTTTATATTTAAAGGTACATATTGAACAATTGGTATCTAGATTGACAGATATGTGATTCCATATTGATATAGCAGCAGTTCTAATAGACTGTTCAGATAATTTGGTTTTATGCTTACAAGTTACACGTAGATTATGAGCATGTCTAGTTGGATAGTTATGAACATCAGAATTTTTTACAAACATGTCGCTAAATAAAGAAGGTAACAATTGCATCTCCATTTTGTACATAAATAAAGCCACTTTAAACTCATATATCTTATAAATATTCAGTATATTTAATGCATGGAAGATTGGTTGGGTGTGAGCTAAATATGAGGCTGATTAAATTATTCTAACAGCCCTTTTCTGAACTTTAAATAGAGATTTAATAGATTTATCACTAGCTCCACCCCATACTTCAATGCAATAATTAATATATGGATAGACAAAGCTATTATAAAGTGTAACCAAAGTTGATGTTTTCAATACACGTCTAGCTTTACATAAAATTCCTATTCCTCTCGAGATTTTTGTTTTTACTGTGTTAATATGTTCCGCCCAATTTATGAATTCATCAATAATGACCCCAAGAAAGATTTGACTTTGTTTAATGTTTGGTTATTAATCTTGACAGTGTTTATTTCATATGGATAGTTCTTGATCGATCGGAATACAATATATTGAGATTTTTTAATATATACAATAAGACAATTTGTTACAGTTTAACCATTGTAATACTTTTGCTAATTCATCATTCATATTGTGTATTAATACATTAATGTTCTTTCCAATCAGAAATAAGCTGGTATCATCGGCATACAATATGGGTAATAAAACAGAGGATACTTCAACAATATCATTCACATATAACAAAAATAGCAAGGGTCCAAGTATAAATAAAGAAACACCGCCACCAGCCTTATGTTTGCGACACACATGCTCATGTTTATAACCCGTTAATGCATATGCATTTACATTTGATTCCTTTAACCATGATTCTGTTATGCATACTACAGTAAAATGTATATTTAAATTTGAGATAAATAGCTCGAAATGCTGAAGATTTTTAGGAATACTACGAACATTAAGTTGGATAATAGAAAATTCATCAACACCTATCGCCTTACAGTTGTCGTTAAAATTATTTTCTAAATAATATTTACAATTCACCAAGTTATTAATATTTCTATTGTCATCATAAAATTGTAAATCAGGATCAGCATCACCAAGTGAGAATTAGGAGTCTTGTTCATTCAGTTCAAAAGGATTAAACATTTTCCCCTCCAGCGATTCAAAAGTTACGACTTCACATTTAATGCTTTCTTCAGCAATCGCAGCAATAAATTCATCATTTTCGTCAACATGATTGAACGGAAATATAGATGACGTGCAAAATTTACATAACCAATTATTCTTATTAAACATACTATTATCTTGTGCCGCATTATCAATGCATCGTACATGATACATACGCATACAAGCACAACATTCTAGTCGATGAGTCTCCGAACGGAAACCTTTATTACATAAAAAACAAATCATTTTAATAAAACAAATTTAAGAATATCACTCTTTAAATGAAACCCTTTCGATACGAACTGCTCAATGTATTTGTAAAAAGCCGATACTGTATTATGTAATGTGCGTACAGTGCAATATAATTGAAAATGAAAAAATAGAAAAATATGATATATCATTATATATATGTGAAATGGATGATGGTAGGGAGATTACCATGTCCAAGACCTGTTTCGTTTCGTCGATTACAGAAAACCAGTTTCGTCAGTTTCGTTTCGTCAGTTTCGTTTCGTCAGTTTCGTTTCGTCTGTGCCAACCCCGGTATTATATGAACGTAATAATTAGGTGTTTTACCTGAGGCCCTTAGGCCTACTCCAAAAGTTCACATTAAATATATACAAACTTCAGAATTTCTAAAATTTTAAATATCAATTACAGACAGCAGATGGACCTAAACTTAAAACTTAATAATTATACAGCGTAGTCATCTTCCCTATAGCAAGGCTTTTTGAGGTCGCAGACACCGAACCTTGCTGAATCAGTGTCATGAGTAGGGGGAAAGATCTGAAAATTTTTAAAACAAAATAACAATACAATGTTGGCCCGCCGTATGCGACGTTGGCTCAACAATAATCCCACCCCAAAGTCTTGTGTCTGCTTGGATGTGGTGGAGTTGACGGTGAACTGTCTGGCGCATTTCCGCTGATATTCGCTATTTGATGATAACATGTTGTGTTTTGTCACTAATTTAAAGTTTTGTGGGAACCGATAAATCGATAAACTCATTCCATTGAAAATAATTAGGTCTTCAGGCCACCTTTGTGCACATACAGGCTAAACTGGGCCGGTAGAACCTCGTGATGGTGAGATGAATCAGATGACACTGTTCTCCAGACACAGGATTCGCGTCCTAGCGGTCTGAGACCGAGCACGGTACCTCTTAGTCACGGAGGCTCCCCACACTATTGAGTTTAAGCTTTAAAGGAGATAGATCGTTATGCTTCACTGAACCCGAATGTTTACGTCATGGCAGAGCCCCCTCCTGTGGACGTTGACCATGCTGCGCATGTGTGTGTTTACTTGTAGGCCCCCACTTGTTTACTCTGTAAATAACAATGACACACCTACTTTGAGTGACTGACAAAACGCGACACTTTATCCTCAACGTTCTATAAAATTATGAGAATGTTACCTGAATAAGAATGTGGAGTAAGCCTTACCTGATGTATCCTTGGTGTGGTACTCATGGCGTCTCGCATCAAAATGTCTGCTTGATTGTGACGGCATTAAATTGTGCGCACGGATTATTATATTGTGTGCACGGATTATTATATTGTGCGCACAGATTATTATATTGTGCGCACGGATTATCATATTGTGCGCACAAATTATTATATCATGCGCACGGATTATTATATCGTGCGCACGGATTATTATATCGTGCGCACAGATTATTATATTGTGCGCACAGATTATTATATTGTGCGCACAGATTATTTTTAAAATTACTATGCCCCCTCCCGGGCTCCGTCACAGCAGCATAATTTCTGAACACTGGTGTTATGAGGATGGGAAAGGACTTTAAAATATTTTTTTATGCTGCTCACGTGGTGTTCGCTACCCACCCACCCTGTATTTTTTGCACCCAGCTATTTTTGTAATAATGTTGTTTTTGGTGCACTGCTCGGATGGGCTCGACGAAACCTCCGCTTTACCCACAAGTTAGCTAGGTTCAACGTTGTCACTTAGCCCGGGGGTAATGTGGGGACTGCTTCGGTTTCGTTCGCTAGGGGTCGGCATCTGCCAAGAAGCCGCGCCCCCTGGCGGGCGCTGCCAGTGCTAAGCCACACAGTCCACCCGCTTCACTCATTCACTTGCAACTCAGCCAGTGGGGCATGCAGACGTGTCTGTCTTGCTCCCTGCAGCTAGACATAAGGCCAAGCCGCCGCGTTCAACATTCCATCACCATCCTGGGATCCATCTGAGACAGTGCACAGCGAAGTTGAATCACAATTTTATCAATAAAACATCAAGAACATCATCACGGAGTCAATGTCGAGTTATTTATGTACCGTTGCCCAGACGGTAGTTGAAATAGGCTAGGAACTTCGACACAAGTTACTTGACCTATTATATGTATACAGGAGGATTCCCCACAGGCTGACCATCTCGTGATTTTTAACATTTGGTATGTCTGGCAGCATTTTAAAGAGTGTTGTGCAACGTTTTGTATTGATAGTCTAATATCAGAAGTTTTACTCATTATTCAGCAGTTGAGTGCCTCAGTGGTGAATTCTAAAAGGTAGTGATAAATGCGAACTTTGTGGGGGAAGTTGGGTGATGAAACTGGCCCACTGAATTTACATTACAAATTCTTACGCCAGTTAATAGCGAATTTAACACAGCCTGTTGCATGTTATGATTAATAAAATTACTTGTGAAATTTATGTAAGTAATGTGAGCTTTTGAGGTAATGGGAACTTTAGTATTGATGAGACAGGGGGGTCTATTTTTTGTGGCGGATTGTTATGAGTGTGAGTAGTCTGCAGCTGGCATAAAACTGAGAGGACACATACAACTAGGACAGACAGAGGGCAGACAGGACAGAGACATGTCAGACGGTGCAGTACCAGCCAATCTGTAAGACAAGACTCAACACAGACAGATACGTGCAGGAAATGTGGACTTGGCCTGTTGGTAGATATCTCGTTTACTCTTGTCCTACACAAGGGTGAATGCAATGCCATTCCTAGCCTGTAGCCTGACCCTGTGATTCTCTGTACTTGTCCTATGGAAGGGTGAATGCAATGGCATTTCTAGGCTGTATCCTGACCCTGTGATTCTCTGTACTTGTCCTATGGAAGGGTGAATGCAATTGCATTTCTAAGCTGTAGGCTTAGCCTGGACCTGTGATTCTCTGCACTTCGTCTTACAGAGGGGGTGAATGCGATGACATTCATATGCTGTAGCCTGACCCTGTGATTCTCTGCACTTGTCCTACAGAAGGGTGAATGCGATGGCATTTCTAGGCTGTAGCCTCACCCTGTGATTCTCTGCACTTGTCCTACAGAAGGGTGAATGCGATGGCATTCTTAGGCTGCTAGCCTGACCCGGTGAGTATCTGCACTTCGTCCTACAGAGGGGGTGAATGCGATGACATTCCTAGGCTGTGGCCTGACCATGTGATTCTCTGCACTTGTCCTACAGAAGGGTGAATGCGATGACATTCCTAGGCTGTTAGCCTGACCCTGTTTTGCATCGACAGATAGTGTGTGAGTGTTCCGTCATTCTTTATGCTGATCATAGTCTATCCGTCCTATAACTGACCTATATTGTATTGATTGATGTTGATACATTTTGTGGGGTTTTGTGTGTGTACTGCCCTGGGATTATTGCGGTTATTATTGTTGTCCATATTAGGAGATTGGGTAAATCCATTAGGGGAAAAGTCCACATACTTTTCAGGGTATATAATTATTGCATGTCAAGCAGATTATTATAGTTGATCGGGTAATCTAACTGGTGAGAAATGATGTAATTTTAGTCTGATTTAATGTGATTATTACTAATGAATGAGCATTACTATTGGGAATTCAGGGTATTTAACTTGATGGGTTATGCTCACTGGTGAGAAATAATGTGATTTTAGTCTGATTTAATGTGATTATTACTGTTCAATGTGCATTCCTATTGGGAATTCAGGGTGGTTGGCTTGATGGGTTAATCCAACTGGTGAGAAATAATGTAATTTAGTCTGTTTTAATCTGAGCATTTACTGTGTTAAGTGCATGAGGATTGGTAGTTTAATGTGTTTTGTTAGCGAAGAAACTTGTTTTATATTGTTTACTAAATCTTATTTCATAGGCGATAAGATTCATTTCTAACCTTATAGTGGATTTAGGCTAATTTCCGCTGTTCTTCGAATTTAACTCGTTTTATTGGGTATTTTAAGGGTATTGCACAAACGTCCTTGCAGGTATTTACTGTTTGGGCACATGCTGAGATGCTCCTGGCGATTGCTAGTGGTGTCAGAACTGATTGGGAAGGCTGAGGTTTTGGGTTGATGTCAGTTGTTTCGCGAGATACGCGATTAAGAGACTTAAAAGAACTTAACATTTCAGCCACAAACTACCATATTGCGATCGTGTGGCGACTGGGCGTTAATCTGACACCTTTTCAGGAGCCGGCTCTTCTGACCGCTTGGCCGTCACATCGTATGGACTTCCTCTTCTCCATCGCTCTTCATCACAAGAATAATAATTGTTAATCCCCTTTTTGATATTATAAAAATATGTTGTACTATCGAACTGTTGAAATATAGAGCTGTCGTGCTATCGCCTCCTTGTTGGACGATCTGTCGAATTAATGACCCGGAACATCTGCATAATGTTACTTAAATGTTACGCCAATATATTAGACAAATACACTGAGCTAGTGTTAGAAAAATGTATTTTTTACCTGTGCAAGACTTCCTGTCCAAAACGAGCATTAACATCTGGAACGTTTAGGACAAAAAATGTTTATGCCCAATGCATGTCAGTTTTTATTTATCAAAATGAAGCAAGTAATTCGGTTTCAGATCGATAAGGCAAACATAAATTAGCAATTATACAAGCAAATGACAACAAAGAAACAAACAAAGAAACAAAGAAAGAAACAAACAAACAAACAAACAAACAAACAAAAAAACAAACAAGCAAACAAACAAACAAACAAACAACCAAACGAATTAGCGAATTAGCGTGCCACGAGAAAGCGAATTAAATAACAAATGAGCGAAAAAAAAGAAGAAAACAAAATAACCAACGAATTAAAGAAGGAACGAATGAACAAATAAGACGGACGGATATGCAAGCAAGCATGCGGACGGAGACACGGACGAACGGACGGATGGATGGACGAGCGGACGAGTGAATACTCTGGTTCTCAGAGCCACACTACGCGGCGTGGCCGAGCTTCATGTAGCCTGTGGTATGCCCCAGTGGCGAATGTTTGTGACTTGTTGCTATTTTTAGATGAAAATGGGGTAATCTCTGAATTCAGACATTTTTGAAAGGTCACTTCCCAGGATGAAGAGTTGTTCACAGTATTGTATTTCCCCTCTGACGCATTTCCTATGACCTGACCCAGAAAATTATTCACTGGCCTCATAACACAGGCATGATGGTCACGTGACTAAGAACATTGGCCAATACCCGGCCATAAATGAAATTCGTCGGGCTCGCTAGGCAAACGAATGAACTGACCAAATCTGGTCGTCTAACATAATTAACGTTGATGTGCTAAACTGGTCCAGAATACCCTCCAGAGGGTAGGGAGATGAACCAGATGACTCTCCACTCTCCAAACACAAAACACTAGAGATATTGCAGCCCTGGCCGTCTGAGGTCGACGACGCTACCACTAGGTCACGTGGGCGCCTCATAATAATGAATCGCTATGACTGGACGGGGAGGGGGGGCATTTTATTTGAAGAGCGAGAGACGAACCCGCGAGCTCCGACGTGACAGGCGCAGCGTTTAAATGCTACACGGATTAAATTTGAAGGATTAAATGAAAATATTTTACAACCAAATTTAAAAGAATAAAATGCTCCCTTTTATATCATTATTGTTTTCCTCTGAAGTAAATTAAGGGCAGTACAGTGAGCGGTAACATTACGCGATAATGCTGGTTACAAATTACGTTTTTCGCTGTGACCGTATAATGTAGCCACATCATACGTCTGATTATATTATATAATACGGTTCTACAGTCTTTCGTTCAATTAATGTTGTTGACAAAGATAAAATAATTTAATGAGATACCGATCACCTTTTTAAGTCCTGTCAGTGTCATGTTGCTACGTTGTCAAATTGTCCTTTGTTTCGGATTTATTTGGTAATTGGTAATTAGTAATGGAAACGTTAGTAGTAGTAAAGCTAAGTGGTAAATTTGGTAAGTGGTAAGTATTAATGCGTCTGGTGCTTGTGCAGGATGATGGTAAAGTGATCGAGTTATTGTCGAGTATACCTTGTCTTGACTGGAGTGCACGACTACAGGGTGGAGTATTACAGATTTAGTGTGCATCACTGTCTACGGTACTATTCACACAAAAAAAACCTTGAAGTCTTTGTAAACGCTCAATACTTTCTACGTTTAAACATCGCTACCGGAGCACAAACCCATAATTATAATACTCGTTTTAGAAATAATGTTAGACAGATTCAACTCAGGCATGAATTTCGCAGGAAATTTGTCTTTATTATGAAATCGCTAGAATTGCAAACAATACTCCATCAAATATTCTTTAAAAAGTGTACACTCACAGCTTTAATGGATTTATTGTATATATAAAAAGCCTTATGTTGAAAAATTACCCCGTCGATTGTCATTTAGAAAACTGTTATATCTATAGCATGCAATAGTATAACGCCTTTATTATCGTAACAAAAGTAGTTATCATTTATGTGTTTTTCTTATATTTCTATCAATTAATCCACAATATAATGTACAGTTTGTCTATTCATTGATACATGTTTTCTAGGTAAAATTATATATATTTTTATTTATTATCACTGTCATTGTTGTTTATTTTTCCTGTAATATATTTATTATGTAATAATTATTTACATTAAAGTTAGCGATTGCTTCAATTTTAATGGAGATCTCCTGCCTTTCAAAAGTTCTATTTTAAACAGTAATCATTTATCATATTTATTTATAAGTAATTATCAGTCATCATGTTTGTATCTTCTAAAACATAATTTCTGTCTGTCTGTCTGTTTGAAGTCATTCGAAAAGAGTAGGTCGTAGTCCCTACTTCGGCCTTCCTTCTGATAGTGCAGAAAGCGACGTAAAACAATATTAACTCACTCACTCACTCACTCACTCACTCACTCACTCACTCACTCACTCACTCACTCACTCACTCACTCACTCACTCACTCACTCACTCACTCACTCACTCACTCACTCACTCACTCACTCACTCAGTCTGATTTAATGTGATTATTACTAATGAATGTGCATTACTATTGGGAATTCAGGGTATTTAACTTGATGGGTTATGCTCACTGGTGAGAAATAATGTGCTTTTAGTCTGATTTAATGTGATTATTACTGTTCAATGTGCATTCCTATTGGGAATTCAGGGTGGTTCTCTTGATGGGTTAATCCAACTGGTGAGAAATAATGTAATTTAGTCTGTTTTAATCTGAGCATTTACTGTGTTAAGTGCATGAGGATTGGTAGTTTAATGTGTTTTGTTAGGGAAAAAACTTGTTTTATATTGTTTACTAAATCTTATTTCATAGGCGATAAGATTCATTTCTAACCTTATAGTGGATTCAGGCTAATTTCCGCTGTTCTTCGAATTTAACTCGTTTCATTGGGTATTTTAAGGGTATTGCACAAACGATCTTGCAGGTATTTACTGTTTGGGCACATGCTGAGATGCTCCTGGCGATTGCTAGTGGTGTCAGAACTGATTGGGAAGGCTGAGGTTTTGGGTTGATGTCAGTTGTTTCGCGAGATACGCGATTAAGAGACTTAAAAGAGCTTAACATTTCAGCCACAAACTACCATATTGCGATCGTGTGGCGACTGGGCGTTAATCTGACACCTTTTCAGGAGCCGGCTCTTCTGACCGCCTGGCCGTCACATCGTATGGACTTTCTCTTCTCCATCGCTCTTCATCACAAGAATAATAATTGTTAATCCCCTTTTTGATATTATAAAAATATGTTGTACTATCGACCTGTTGGAATATAGAGCTGTCGTGCTATCGGCCTCCTTGTTGTACGATCTGTCGAATTAATGACCCGGAACATCTGCATAATGTTACTTAAATGTTACGCCAATATATTAGACAAATACACTGAGCGAGTGCTAGAAAAATGTATTTTTTACCTGTGCAAGCCTTCCTGTCCAAAACGAGCATTAACATCTGGAACGTTTAGGACAAAAAATGTTTATGCCCAATGCATGTCAGTTTTTATTTATCGAAATGAAGCAAGTAATTCGGTTTCAGATTTATAAGGCAAACATAAATTAGCAATTATACAAGCAAATGACAACAAAGAAACAAAGAAACAAAGAAACAAACAAACAAACAAACAAACAAACAAACAAACGAATTAGCGAATTAGCGAGCCACGAGAAAGCGAATTAAATAACAAATGAGCGATAAAAAAAGTAGAAAACAAAATAACCAACGAATTAAAGAAGGAACGAATGAACAAATAAGACGGACGGATATGCAAGCAAGCATGCGGACGGAGACACGGACGAACGGACGGATGGATGGACGAGCGGACGAATGAATACTCTGGTTCCCAGAGCCACACTACACGGCGTGGCCGAGCTTCATGTAGCCTCTGGTATGCCCCAGTGGCGAATGTTTGTGACTTGTTGCTATTTTTAGATGAAAATGGGGTAATCCCCGAATTCAGACATTTTTGAAAGGTCACTTTTCCGGATGAAGAGTTGTTCACAGTATTGTATTTCCCCTCTGACGCATTTCCTATGACCTGACCCAGAAAATTATTCACTGGCCTCATAACACAGGCATGATGGTCACGTGACTAAGAACATTGGCCAATACCCGGCCATAAATGAAATTGGCCGGACTCGCCAGGCAAACGAATGAACTGACCAAATCTGGTCGTCTAAGATAATTAACGTTGATGTGCTAAACTGGTCCAGAATACCCTCCAGAGGGTAGAGAGATGAACCAGATGACTCTCCACTCTCCAAACACAAAACACTAGAGATATTGCAGCCCTGGCCGTCTGAGGTCGACGACGCTACCACTAGGTCACGGGGGCGCCTCATAATAATGAATCGCTATGACTGGACGGGGGGGGGGGGCATTTTGTTTGAAGAGCGAGGGACGAACCCGCGAGCTCCGACATGACAGGCGCAGCGTTTAAATGCTACACTGATTAAATTTGAAGGATTAGATGAAAATATTTTACATCCAAATTTAAAAGAATAAAATGCTCCCTTTTATATCATTATTGTTTTCCTCTGAAGTAAATAAGGGCAGTACAGTGAGCGGTAACATTACGCGATAATGCTGGTTACAAATTACGTTTTTCGCTGTGACCGTATAATGTAGCCACATCATACGTCTGATTATATTATATAATACGGTTCTACAGTCTTTCGTTCAATTAATGTTGTTAACAAAGATAAGATAATTTAATAAGATACCGATCACCTTTTTAAGTCCTGTCAGTGTCATGTTGGTACGTTGTCAAAGTGTCCTTTGTTTCGGATTTATTTGGTAATTGGTAATTAGTAATGGAAACGTTAGTAGTAGTAAAGCTAAGTGGTAAATTTGGTAAGTGGTAAGTAGTAATGCGTCTGGTGCTTGTGCAGGATGATGGTAAAGTGATCTAGTTATTGTTGAGTATACCTTGTCTTGACTGGAGTGCACGACTACAGGGTGGAGTATTACAGATTTAGTGTGCATCACTGTCTACGGTACTATGCACACAAAAAAACCCTTGAAGTCTTAGTATACGCTCAATACTTTCTACGTTTAAACATCGCTACCGGAGCTCAAACTCATAATTATAATACTCGTTTTAGAAATAATGTTAGACAGATTCAACTCAGCCATGAATTTCGCAGGAAATTTGTCTTTATTATGAAATCGCTAGAATTGCAAACAATACTCCATCAAGTATACTTTAAAAAGTGTACACTCACAGCTTTAATGGATTTATTGTATATATAAAAAGCCATATGTTGAAAATGTACCCCGTCGATTGTCATTTGGAAAACTGTTATATCTATAGCATGCAATAGTATAACGCCTTTATTATCGTAACAGAAGTAGTTATTATTTATGAGTTTTTCTTATATTTCTATCAATTAATTTACAATATAATGTACAGTTTGTCCATTCATTGATACATGTTTTCAAGGTAAAAATATATATATTTTTATTTATTATCACTGTCATTGTTCTTTATTTTTCCTGTAATATGTTTATTATGTAATAATTATTTACATTAATGTTAGCGATTGTTTCAATTTTAATGGAGATCTCCTGCCTTTCAAAAGTTCTATTTTAAACAGTAATCATTTATCATATTTATTTATCAGTCATCATGTTTGTATCTTCTAAACCATAATTTTTGTCTGTCTGTCTGTTTGAAGTCATTCGAAAAGAGTAGGTCGTAGTCCCTACTTCGGGCTTCCTTCTGATAGTGCAGGAAGCGACGTAAAACAATATTAACTCACTCACTCACTCACTCACTCACTCACTCACTCACTCACTCACTCACTCACTCACTCACTCACTCACTCACTCACTCACTCACTCACTCACTCACTCACTCACTCACTCACTCACTCACTCACTCACTCACTCACTCACTCACTCACTCACTCACTCACTCACTCCCCATCTAATCGTCAAGAATAATGTATTTAAACAAATTCCAGAAAGTATTGAAAATGATCAAATTGTAATTGATTCATCAAATAAATATACTTCCTTCTTATTATAATTGTTAGTTGTAACATATACATATGTATGTATTTGATAATTTAATTGTGATATTACGTGTGCGAAAATATTTTAATAAATGCTTTTACTGATATATAAATCTGAAAGCAGCGTATTTAAACCAATATTCTAAACTGACATTTGATTCGCAGCAGTTATTGTGTCCATGTGTGTTACGATTATGACAGCAGCTCATTGCCGTAGAAGTTAAAAATATGTGAGCACAGCCAAATAAAATTTATATGCATAACATATATTTATTTCAGTATACTAAATTGTCATAGCACGCTCAACTTCTTGTCGATTATTAGGCTTACTTCTTCGGTTTGATCTGCTTTGCGGAGTACGTATGCTTGGTTGAATACATTATAAATCAGCGAGCCGAAAACTAGACGGGACCAAAAAATGGTTGAAGCTATAAGACTTCGTTAGTCCGATGTGGCTTGTGTATCACTGTTTTGTCACGATGAAGCATATGTTGTGTAATATAGCCTATCCTAGTCTGATTGCTGAATGGGATCGAGTTATAAGTGTCAGTTTGATTTGTGACATAATAAATGTTTCATCTCTGCTTCAAGTCGGCAGGATCATACTGATGATAAACTGTCGGTGATTTTGAACCTCTACCATTTCGGACTTGTTGATTTTGGCCTCCGATAATAGCGGACACTGATTTCGGAAAATGTGCGGTGAATTCGGACGCTCAACACAACATTGTTTTATGGGACTCTTTATGCAATAATACTCACAAACAAACAGCAACGTGTAGTCCTGGAGGGCAAAAGTTCCTCATGGCTAGAAGTGACTAGTGGTGTACCTCAGGGCTCAATTCTGGGCCCACTACTGTTTATATTGTATACAAATGACATGCCCCTCAAATTGAGGCATTCTACGATTGCATTGTTTGCAGACGACAGCAAATGTTACCGCAGAATAACCAAAGTTCAAAATTGTCAATCACCTTTTCAGATGGTCTGTAGAATGGGGAATGTCATTTAAAATGGAAAAGTGTTTTGTGCTATTCATCAATATATCAAATCAACATCTACCTTTCAAGCATACTATGAATGATGTCACCCTTAGTACTGTAAATAAAGTTAAAGACCTTGGTATATTTCTTGATACAAAATTGTCGTGGGATAAACACATTAGATACATCACAGCACACGCTAGAAAGTTAACATGCCAAATCAAATGGACTGTAGGTCACTCATCACCTGTAAATGTCTTACAACAACTTTACAGTCCTATTGTTATGCCCCAACTTGAATATGCTACACCAGTATGGAACTCCCTTTCGAAATCTCAGATACAGACATTGGAACGAATTCAGATATCTTATACTAAATTTATGTTCGGCTATGAATCTTCACTTATCTACCCAGATTGCCTCGATAGACTAAATAAGCTTCCTTTATCCTACAGATAGTCCGAGAGTAAAACGAGGATTTGTGGCTGCACCTTGCTTTATGGTCCATACAACGTTTTATTGCATTTTTCAAATCTTGATATACCCTAGATTGAGAAACTGGATGATGCCCTTTTGGCACCTTTGGGCATTTCACAAAAATGTAAATTTGTACCGCCATTACTAAAAATCATACTTTCGATAATATCTTGAAAACTAAAAATAGTAGAGCCATGAAATCGATGTATCTACACATGTTTTCATGGTCAATGAATACATTGAACATCAAACCAACATTCTAATATTTATTACAGAGCCATAAATATGCAAATTAGCACCGCCATTATTAAAAATCATACTTTCGCCATTATCTCGAAAACTAAACACAGTAGAGCCATGAAATCGGTGTCCATACATATGTGTTCATGGTCAACGAATACAATAAACATCAAACCAACTTTCCAATATTTATAACAGAACCATGAACATGTAAATTAGTATGCCTACTGCCATTACTAAACACAATACTTATGCCAATATCTCGAAAACTAAAAATTATAGAACTATGTGATGAAATTGGTGTCTTTATATATGTTTACCAATTTTCAGTGTTTTATCACATCAGGACATCATAACAAACACGTCTTCAATTAGGCTCCTACTTGATTTTAATTCCTAAAACATATTACTGTTTCGCACTCGGATACTCCTGAATTACTGGACAAGCCGTCCATCAGACCCGTATACAATAATGACTGCTATGGTAGACGGTCAAAGACGCACGTCACAAGGTGGATCAAACGTTACATAAAGTTGCCATAAATGCGGATCTATACAAAAAGGTTTTCACTGTTTATACCTCGGTCGGGTGGAATGAATAATATATTAATTATACTATATTGATAAGTTTTATCGGTTGATCCTGATGACTGAGAGTTATCCAGACGGAGAAAACATTCTCAAAAACAACTTGGGGAGTTTGATTCTAATGCTTTCCTTAGCAAATGCATCCACAAAACTTCAGTGTTCTCAGGTTTGTAGAAGATGCATTTCTCAAGGAACACATACGAAGAACTGATTGCTATGACAACTAAACTTTTCCCACTCCATTTTATTGTGGCGAGAAACAACAGGCTATCTCCCTCACCATGTTTTAGCCCAGATATATTAGAGTGTGAATTTGACAGAGAAATTCCCATCCCAAATATATTCGGGTGTGAACTGTAAAAGGTTAATGAAAGCACTTCCAAAAGCAAACCATTTAGTTGTGGTTGGACTATCTCATGAACCCAGTATTTATTTTGATGTTGTTTGGGAGACCACAGCGTGAGGGAAATTGACCTTTTGGTTGTTAGAAAATTATCAATTATGCAAGATATGACCTGTACTTTATGAGCTCGATGGAGAAAGTACCAATATATAAACAGGTTATTGGTAAAAGTATACGACTCAAGTATACGACTCAAGACAAGAGTTTGTTTGTAGTGCACATCGAAAAAAGCATGCATTGTGAGCCTGGTCCAAAAGGTATTGTCGGCATATCGTTAAATCCATCTACTTTGCAGAAGTGGATCCGCATCATGCACTGTGATGGTCACCTGTAGTTACCTTGTAAAAATCATTTCTGATATTTTAGATGGCTCCACAGAAACATAATCGATGAGCCACATCATTTTATCGTTCAGATGCTCAAGATTCACAAAAAGTTATTGATACATAAATTACTTGTATTCATTCATTATTATGAGAAGAACACCCTGATGATCTTGCAAGCACTGTCAAATATGTTGAAGTGGGGATGGAACAGATGGGATCATATAGATTAAGGATAGCCTTGAGAGTTTCATAACACCATCTCAAAAAGTTGTCGAGAGATCTGGCTCTCCAGCAGTCACAGCATATTGATCAATATAGGCTACTTCATTATAGGCTGGAACCAGTGCCTATGTTTATTATTGATAACAAAAGCAATATGTATATCAGAACTTAAAATTCTAAAAAAAACCTTAAAAGTGGAAATCTCTTTTCGGGTCGCCATCGTGCCTGATGCTATCATATGGATGGATGTGACATTTTGTGGAACATACATATGCCCACCAAGGTTAAGATTCTGAATTTTAAAATTGTAAAAATATATCGACTATTATGTACTTGATAGACAAAATCCAGCGACCTCTACTTGTTGTACGATGGGTAGGCCTACTAAAGCTACAACTTCAAAACTGGTGCAGGTCTTCAACGAAAACTAAAATACGCACATGGCAGTCTTGCAATATGACAAGTCACGCCCTTTACAAATATACAAGACTCTAGTCATTAGAAGACATGATATGGACACATGCAACACATGAACAAGCAGATGTGACTATCATACAGTACATCAGATTATTGAGCTTGCAGCTACAGGTCTTCAATACAGATATAGTTCCACAACAGCAGCTTGTGGTATTACAATGCCACATGCAAGAGCGGATATTTGGTTGCGCAAAATGGCAACGTTAAGTAAAGCTCACGACTAAAATACAAATCTCTCCCTACAAAAAAACTGAAGCCGTGGCAAAAATGTTCAACGACCCCATATTCAAACAGCGATCTTAAAGACAGCAATTTGACCCGATCTACTAAAGCTTGATCTAACTAAGTTAAGCAAAATTCTACAATAGAACAATTATTTTAATTTTTTTTGTAATAAATATTAGAAGGTTAATTTTTTGTTCATTGTGTTCCTTGACCATAAAAACATATGTATAGACACAAAGTTCATGGTTCTACCATTTTTAGTTTTCGAGATACTCTCGAAAGTGGGTTTTTTAGTAATGACGGGACTAATTTGCATTTTTATGGCTCTGCAATTAATATTAGAAAGCTGGTTTAATGTTAATTGTATTTATTGTCATGAAAACATATGTATAGACACTAATTTAATTATTCTACCATCATTAGTTTTTGAGATATTGGCAAAAGTACATTTTTCAATGGTACTAATTTGCATTTTTTTGTAATGCCCAAAGGTGCCAAGAGGGCATCATCCAGTTTATCAATCTAGGGTATATCAAGATACGAAAAATGCAATAAAACGTTGTATGGACCCCAATGCAAGCTTATCTCATGTTTTCCCAGACTAAGACGAGACATTTCAGACCTGTGTCAGTTATAAAAATTCATTCAAGATCCTTATTCATTAACTCCTTCAAACAGTATACATCTTAGAAATGACCAGAGATGTACTAGACAATCTGAATCATCAAATTTTCCAATACCATGATGTAAAAATGAGCAATCTGGAAAATATATAGTTGGAACAAGCTTCCAGAGAGTGTTAAAAATGCAAGTATATTATTTGGTTTTAAGAAAAGCTTAACTACATATTTTAATGATATTTTAAAATCTGATTTTAATGTAAACGACAACTGCACATGAGTTCATGTTTGTAAGTGTGTATTATGTTGACTATGTTCGTACTGTCAAAACTGACAGGGGTGGAATTACTGGGCATATATACTGCCAATCTCACTTTTTAGCATGCAAAATTATTCTACACACAAATACTTTTGATACTTTTATGCAATTTTCATCAAGTTTATATTATATGTGTATTTTATTGTACATATTGTAACTGTATTATTGTGCATGCAAATAAATAAATAAATAAATAAATAATATCGGTGATTACGGACGGTGATTTCGAAAGGAAAAAGGCTTTTACAATTAATTTCGTCAAATTTATATATGTATTCCATTAAATTTTAATGTATATTTATAACTCAATAGTTCGTACAAACTTTTATAGTTCATGAATGAGTGATTTTGTTCTAGGCCAAGTGAATAAATTGTTAGCATAAACATATTTATTCACTAATGATTGTACAAAAGCAGAAGCTAATATAATATACGCTCCTCAAAAGTGTTGCTCAATCATGTAGTAATACCATAATACAAAGTGAAGTGGAAAAGTAAAATGAAGTATGCATAAATTTATTACAAATGAAAAGATTATATAAATTGCGAAAAGTCGTCGAAAGAGGTGTCCAATAATACTCGGAAGTTATAACAGTGAAGTTGCTCATTATCAACTGATTAGCGGCATGCAAATCATATGATAATGGTGTTTGACAGTGAAATGAAGTCTACTTAAATATAGATGAAAAGGCTATATTAATTATAAAAAGTGGTCAGTATAGGTGATGAAAAATTACTATTCAAATATTCCTACATTACATGTATATATAAAGTATGATACAGATGTTACTGCAGTAGAAATAATCTATAGTACTATGTGGTAATACATGTGTGTAATAAACGTGCGCAATTATATGTGCAAGTTAGAATAATAAAGTAGTTCATAATCAACTGAATAACAACACATCGACCTGCATATTATATGATACCGATGTTTAACAGTAAAGTAATATAAAACAAGTAAAATGAGATCTGCATAAAAATGTTACAGATGAAAAGGTTATATAAATTATGACAAGTCGTCAAATAGTTGATAGAATTAATAGATAAATCGCCCAGTATTATATATAAAGTCTGACACAGCTGTTATTATATCAATATTTTCAAATTCCTTTCCATTCCCTTCTAAAATTATATGCATCAGTGTGGAGTTTGAAGCATGGTGTACATATTTACTTAAGGGTTACATCATTATCGGCCTATATGAATATTTTAAAGATTGCACTTAAGAAAATAATGGAGAGGGGTTTCATCTGCTTCTGTACATTCACATTGGGCACTATTTAAACATCCTTTCCAGAACAAATGCTTGAGTGTGAAGTAGCCGTTGCGTGTGATTTTTATTTCGTTTTTTGTAGTGTACTATCTGTTTTGTGAATGTGACAGATCTAAAGTTAGTATCATGTGTGTTGCATGTTTTGTCAAAGCTGGGGAAGAAACTCTGTATTAAAGCAGATGTTTTGCATCTGGGTATTCTAAATGTGACAGATGATGCGGCTCGTGTGTTTCTGGATTGGAATTGAGTGGGCATACATTCTGTTGTTATAAGTAATGGCAGTTCCCCGTAAATACAATCATCTTGTGAGATTTCCTGCGTTTAGCCTGTTTCTATTAATAATGCTGTATTTGATGATAAGCGCTTAGCTCCTGCTATTATTCACATAGCTTCATTTTGTATGTTTTCTAACTTATTGCTGTCCTGAATAGATAAATTTGCATACACAACATTAGCATATTCTACTAATGGTCGTATAAAATGTACATAACATTTTAAAAGACTATTACGTGACCATTTATATTTAAAAACATTCATAAGATGAATCCTGGTAGTCGCTGAGGATACTATATAGTCTATATGGGTTGTCCACTGCATATTTTGTGTAAAAGTAATGCCTAAATGTTTATGCTGCTTCACATTTTTCTGCCTATTATTATTTAAAATTAAGGGTAGTTCTTGTAGTGGTTGTTTCTTACATGAGAATATCATTGCTATTGTTTTTGGTATGCTAATTATTGTTTTCCATTAATTTGCACAGAGAGAAATACGATTCAAATCTTCAATTAATAATCGGGTGTCCTCTTGAAGAGAAACTTCTCTCTACGGTACTGAGTATATTGGGGAATTGAAATGGATTTGTCTGGCTCGTTCTCACGTAGCCAAGTTTCAGATATTGAAACAATGCTATAGTTGTTTGTCGACAGTTTTGTACTTAAGTGATTAATTTTCTGGACACGTGGTTTTTCTGTCACAACATCAAGCAGGCTTCGTATATTTAAACAGTATATAGGTAATTCAGTTGGGTTATTAGGACCAGGGTTAGTTTCTGTGTCATGACATCTCAGCAAAAGTAGGTGTATAACATGAACATGTTACCACAGAAAAAGTATTCTGCTCGAAAGCGCTGGCGTAAATTTGAATGATGAATACAAAATGCATACCAGTACAACTGAAGTGAACAGGGTGATACAGTGTGTTGATAAGTGTCTCATCTACTGGTGAACAATAATAAATTGATTGATTGATTGATTGATTGATTGATTGATTGATTGATTGATTGATTGATTGATTGATTGATTGATTGATTGATTGATTGATTGATTGATTGATTGATTGATTGATTGATTGATTGATGATTGATTGATTGATTGATTGATTGATTGATTGATTGATTGATTGATTGATTGATTGATTGATTGATTGATCGATTGATTGATCGATGGATTGATTGACTGATTGATTGATTGATTGATTGATTGATTGATTGATTGATTGATTGATTGATTGATTGATTGATTGATTGATTGATTGATTGATTGATTGATTGATTGATTGATTGATTGATTGATTGATTGATTGATTGATAGATTGATTGATTGATTGATTGAGAGTTTATTTTTTTCATGACAAATACAGAAGTAATTCACATAACAAATATATGCCTATGAAACATCATGAAAAAAATAGGTGACAACAGAAGCATAATGCTTATCGAGGTTGCCACCTGCACATGATATCAAATATTAACTTGCATTTGTAGTTTAGAAAAAAAAAGAATATTTAAATTTATTTCACACATGACCCTCTACAACAAATTAAGGTCTCACACATAGTGTAAATAAAAGTATATAACAAGTCAATAGCATGTGAAAGAGAAAAGAGATTTAGGAGTACATAAAATGGTCTCACACATAGTCTAGTGAAAACGTCTATAACCAGCCTATAGCTAGTCAAAGAGAAAAGAAAATTAAGATTACATAATACATCAGATAAGGAACATCACAATAATGATACTTTACTCAGTAAGCCTAATCACCACAACTACATGCTACATGAAACAAACTAGGTGGGAACAGGAGCATATTGCAACAAAGGGACTCGCACATAATGCAATGACAAGTCTGTATCAAGCCTATATCATGTCAAGAGAAAAGAGTGGAGAGTACATAATACCTCTCATGAGCAAAAAAAACACAGAAAAATTAGAAATATAAACCTCCTCACCACGATTCAATAACCTTGCAAAAAACTGAAATCCATGTTCTTTTTGAAAAGATAAATTGACGATATATTCTTCAGATCAACAGGTAAATCATTTCATAACCTTTGTCCTACATTAGAAGTACAATGGCTCCTTAAATTTGTGCGAGAATAGTTTATGGAAAACATGTTTTACCTCCTACTTGAGCTTATATTTATATGAATTTTAAAAATATTTTGTATATTAGCAAGAAGAAGATTATAATAAGCTTTGAACATTAAAATTGACATAGCATACTGGAGTAGATCTGAAAACATAAGAATATTTGAACCAATCTAATCATATTTTTCTGTAACAGCGTTATTTTATTTAAAAGGTATGCACTGGCTCTACCCCAAATTTCACAACAGTAAAGCATATATGGCAAACATATACTATTATATAGCATAGTTAATGACGCCATAGATAACAATCTACTAGCTTTCCTTATTATATAGTAGTTATTTTGTAACTTTGTAACAATTTGTTTTATATGACTTTGCCAATTTAATTGATCTTCAATTATAACTCCTAAAAATTAGGTTTCATTCACCTTATCAATCAGCTTATTTCCAATACTAATTTGAATATTATCTTTGTATTTAGTTTTACAGAAAATCATGTAATTTTCTTAGTGATATTTAATGATACTTTATTTAAAGCAAACCACTTTTTCAGCTTCATTAACTCATTACAGATAGTTACACTCAAACTCACAATATCTTTACTAGTACAAAATAAGTTTGTGTCATCTGCAAATATAATAAATTTAAAAATCTTTGATACATTGACCATATCATATATATATAAAATAAACAGTTTGGCTCCAAGGATACTACCCTGTGGAACACCACAACAGATATTCATTGCATCAGAGTTTTCATTATTATAAAATACATATTGAGATCTTTCTTTTAAGTAACTGCTTACCCATGAATTAGCTATACCTCTAATACCATATCTGTTTAGTTTTTGTAACAATAGTGAAGGATCAATGGTGTCAAAAGCCTTTTTTAAATCAATAAAAACACCAATTTTACACAGTTTATCATCTATCGATTTTGTGAGTTGTTCATGTAAATCAAGCAGGGCATGACAAGTTGTAGAATTATTTCTAAAACCATATTGGTTATTTGATAGTATATTATTAGTCTCCAAAAACTTATCCGACCGATTATTAAAAAGTTTTTCCAATATCTTTGAGGATTGTGGTAATAAAGAAACTGGTCAGTAATTTGTAAAATATTCTTTATTTCCTGATTTAGAGATAGGAATTACCTTAGCTATTTTCATACGTTCGGGGAAAATTCCCATTTCAAAAGAACTGTTAGCTATGTGGCATACTAGTTTGACTATAAAAGAAAAGCATTCCTTTAACAAAGCAAAATAAATACCAGAGTGATCCATGGATGTCTTATTTGGACTAGCATTTACAATTTTTAAGACTCCATGTATAATGACAGGTTCCAAGAAAAATGATCCTTTTAAAGGGTTATTCATAGTATCAAAAATTGATCCTTCCGTTTCTTCAATATCTTTAGCTAATTTTGTCCCTACATTGACAAAAAAATTATTGAATCCATTGGCTACAGCCGTTTTTTCCTTATATATTTTATTATCAAAATTAAACTCTGATAGTGGAACTGCTGATTCAAAATTTCTCTTAATAATAACATTTAATGTACCACACGTTTTTTTAATATTAGATTTATTTTGGGATAAAAGTTCATCATAATGTTTTTTCAGACCTTCTTAAGATAGTCGTTAACATGTTTTTTTAGAGTTTATATTTACTTTCTGCTTTAACTGTTTTCTTTTAGATAAAAAAGATTTATATAAAAAATCTTTTTCTTGCAAGCTGTAATAAGGTATTTACTAAGCCATGGTTTCTTATTATGTTTTATCTGTATCAGCTTGGATTCCTATGGACAGTGTTTGTCTAATGGATTGAGAAAAAAATCAATGAATGTTTTATAACTACTGTTAACATCAGTACAAGTTGTTATAAAATCCCAGTCTGTATTTTTTAGCTCGTCTATCAATTTATCCTCATGTAACATGTTACGTTTGTGTGATCTAAATGAGTTAATTTGTAAATTTTTGATAGATAAACTGTTGATGATTATTGGGAGATGATCACTGATGTCAGCTATAACAACACCACTTCTATGTTTCAAGTCAAGCTTATTTGTGAAAATATTGTCTATTAAGGTTGATGAGTAAGCAGTAATTCGTGTAGGTTTATTTATTAGGGGTTTATATCCCAGCAAAAACATTTTATTGACAAATGTATCTGTCTGCTCATGTTGTTTATATTTGATTAGATCTATGTTAAAGTCCCTACATACATAAGTCTGCTGATTATTATTCTTTAAAAAATCTTCAATACTTGCAGTAAAATCGTCTATGGAAGTGTCGGGTGGTCTATATAAACTTACAATATTTGTAACTCTATTATTTGCTGATTTGATAATTATACCTATACATTCAAAATAACCGTTTTCAACTGTAAATTTGTTTATAAGGGTTGAATCGAAATTGCTATCAACATATAAAGCTACTCCACCTCCTCTACTTTTATTTATTGTTCTAGGCGAGTTAAATAATGTGTACCCTGTTATACTAAAGTGACTTAAAGGTGTGTCTGATTTTAACAACGTTTCTGCAATTGAAATTATATTAGGTTTTTTATCAAGACCATCGATTAACATATCAAGTTTACCAAAATTTTTGTTTAGGCTACGAGAATTTATCTGCATGATTGATAACCCATCATTTGACTTAAGAAAATCATTTGTGGAGACATATGAACAGTCTGTCTCAGTATTTAAATATATATCATTATCTGGATTAATTTCCACATCAAAATCACGGAGATTATCACTTGGCTGTAAAAAATCTACATTATTATATTTGTAGCATTTCAAATACATATTTTCAAAGTCACTCGGTATATTTAGCTCTGAAAAAATAGATAATAGTTCTTCATTTTCTAGATTATGAAAAGGAAAAAATTCATTACAATCAAGACATAAACATGTTGAACACTTAAGCACCTTATTCACTACTTCATTTTTACATGCCCCACATAAACTTGAGGATACCTTAATCATTTGAGCCATAACAAATCATAAAAAGTAAGGAAAAATTACATTTACAACTTTTTCAGAAATAGACATACATTGTTGATCTGAAAAAAGATGAAAATATACAGGAATATGTATATATGTATATATATACAGGAATATGTTAAGGTCTCATTTGAAGAGAGAACAATTCAAATCTACCAGAGTTAGTTAAACCTTCAATATGCCATATATGAGATAATTGATAATAATATGCGCTCCTTAGAACTTCAAATACATATGCAAAACATCGAACGTGAAAACCTATAGTGGTATAACTTGCTTTCCGACCGTTTTCCGCCTGCACCCAGATATGTCCGTTCCATGACCATGTTGACTTTATTCCGGTGTGGATCCTGGCTCAATTTATTAGTTTAACGTTAATGTTGGTCAGATCCTCGCTGATCCCTAGTCCTTTACCCTTCAGTTTGCGGCGACTTTTCAGGATCTTGAGACAGTGGTCTCGTCGGAAGAAGCGAGCGATTATCGTAGGTGGTTTTCCATCACGACTCCATCCGATCCGGTGGGCTGCATCTAAATCGTGGGCACGAAGTGAACTTATCTCAAGTTTGTTTTTCAAAAGCGTTATCACCTCATCTTTACAGTTCACATCTTCATTGACAGGTATGCCGTGAAAACGTAGACACCAGCGACGAGAATACTGCTCATTCTCGCTGCTAAGCCTGGTTGATTCCTTCCATTGTTCATGGTTGGTGTTGATCTATTTGTCCGCTTTAGCCACTTTAGCCTCTAGAGCGCTTATTTTAGTCTTGGCTTCTTCATGTTGCTTTTTTGACAGCTCGTTTTCGGCAGAAACTCTGTCTATCTCGGCTCGTACTTCTACAAGTTGATTCTTTATCAGTTCCTGAATAGTGTTCTTGAAATCTTTCAGAGCCCCTTTTATTGCTTTATTTATCATAAGTTCGATGGTGTTCTCGCTCATGGCGTTGAAAGAGTCATCACTGCCCGAGGCTTCTCGTTGCCGTCTGTTAGCTGATTTGGGTGGCATTGCTGGCTTAACGTTGTAACGAAGCTGTAAAATCGAAGGTGTGAAGGCAATGCCGTGTACACTGTGCTGCGTGCAATATACCTCAGTTTGAATTCATGTACAATATTGTTGTCGATATACTGGCAACCAATAAACTGTCATATTAGTCTAGTAGGAAGAAGGGGGTATCGTGCACCCCCTGGAAATCAATTTCTAATTGATGTTTCTAGATTGGAAAAATACCATAGAAAACGATTTGCTATGTTAAAAAGTTGACAAAATGTCCCACATACCATTTTCATGCACATTAGTGACGCCATTACTGGAAAATGTATATTTCGCCATATCTCAGCTAATAGTGCACATATCTCAACAACTAAGGTGTCTAACCCCATGTTTTGAGGGTCTAAGATCATTATAAAACTATTGTTGAAGTGATCAGATGTGTCTAAAAGATGCTAGCGTGCCAAGTATTGCCGCCATTAGCGAAAAATCTAAGTGTCCCCATATATCCGCGGATATTAATGATAACTGAATTAAGCCTATAGTGATTCATCTCATTCATTTATTTATTATGCTGACATAAAGCGTCTAGACGTATGTTCTGATGTTCATCGAATATAAAAATATTAATATTCAAGAGATCAGATATGTACGAGGCATGTGATAGTATCCACATTAGTGCCATCATTAGCGTACAAAAACTGATAACTGCACATGCTATCTAACTAAAGATTTGTGGATAAAATTGCAAATATCCGTTCCAAATTCCCAGATAAAGTACATAATATTCCATCAGTACAAAAAAAAAACAGAAATTAGATCCAAAATGAATTCTTTTGAGCGTGCGACAGAAGATGAGATTAAAAAGCTTATTTTGAGTTCATCGTCAAGATCATGTGATCTTGACCCCATTCTTACAAGCGTGCTGAAAAATTGTCTTGATATATTAGTAACTCCCATCACTGATATAATTAACATTTCAATGGTACATAGACAAGTACATTTCCTAAAAAATTCAAAGAAGCTCATGTAAGACCACTACTTAAACTAAACGAACTGAAAAATTACAGGCCTGTATCCTACTTGAGTTTCATTTCCAAAATCTTAGAAAAGGTAGTAGCCGATCGGCTGCAAGCTCATATAAAACATAACCATCTATCTGATCCATTACAATCAGCTTACGGGAAACATTATTCTACTGAATCAGCTCTACTGGAAGTACATAGCGATATTAGTATGGACATGGGTGAAGCTACAGCTCTGACCTTGCTTGACTTGTCGGTCGCTTTCGACACCATTGACCATGCTACATTACCAAATAGACTTTTAGATTGGTATGGAATATCTACATCTGGGAAGGGTCAAAATTGTTTTTTTTACTTGCAAAATAGCCACCAATCCGTAAAAAATAGCGACAGTGTGTCAGATAAAGTCACACTCTCATATGGAGTTCCACAGGGCTCTGTGCTGGGACCAGTGTTTTTTATTCTATGGACTACACCACTCAGCACTATTATCTCCAGTTTTTAAATAAACCACCATCTGTATACCGATGATTCTCAAATTTACATGTCTCTGTCTGTTTTCAAAGCTAATGAATCCCACGAGAAGTTGCAACATTGTGTAATGGCCGTGTTGGCCTGGATGACAGGGTCTAAGCTGAAACCTAATCCAAGTAGGACTGACTTTCATTGGAACCAAAAATTCTTAAGTAATTCCCCATGCCTAATTCTAGGTCAAGACACAAATTCATCTGCATCAGCAAAAAATCTCGGTGTAGTATTCGACAGTAGCCCGGATTTCCGAAGAGAAATATCTAAAAAAAAGACATATCCCAAACATGTAGGGCATGCTTCTATCATATCCGTGTCCTGCGTCGAATTCAAAAAAGTCTGTCCTCAGATCTTCCCATGCAAATTGCAGTGGCACTCGTCAGTAGCAAGTTAGATTATTGTAGCTCACTTTTCCAAAAGATGTCAGAAAAATATATCGCAACATAACAACGCGTTCAGAACTGCCTTGCAAGAGTGGTAACCAAGGACCCCACGTTTTAGTTGTTCCGTTCCTATTCTAAAACGATTACATTGGCTTCCTGCCAAATTTCGCATTAATTTTAGAATATGCACAATAACTGTCCGAACCCTAAAAGACAACCAGCCTACATATCTGGCTGACTTACTTGTTTGTCCGAAATGCTCAAAATATCTACACTACAATTTCAAATCGATTTGTTGGCATCGTATAAAAACTAAGACTGGGTCAAGAGCTTTCTCTATATCTGGCCCAGCCTTATGGAACTGTGCCAATATGTAATGCCGAAACAATTTTAACATTCTGAAAATTACCTAAATCTCACCTATTTGATCTGGCTTTCCCTCCCTAGCTCTTCAGCAGCCTGGCTCCCTGTTGACGAACCTGCTTTGGCCTCGATTATGACACATGATCACGCTAAGGATTTTCTGCGCCTCTGAGCTCGATCCGCTGAGTATGTGATATGTAGAATGTATGCTAGAATGTATGCTAGAGCATGATGTACTTTCAACAGAACAGTTAGGACTGACAAGATGATTCTGAAGGGTCCGGTCCAACCATTTACTCATCACTCATCACTTTCATCGAAACTCATAATTGTCATCTTATTCTTCGTGATCGACCTGGCCATCTTTTTCCCGATCACCAGCATCCAGGAGATTAACCAGCGAGGTTGACAGGACAGGACAACATGATCACAGTAGTTCCAAGACTCCCAGGTCAGTCTTTATCCACCCCTGTTGCTCCTCGTACATGCACGTAGCAGCCCGTTGGTTCACATGCTGGATGTATGGCTCCAAAGCAGACTGGTACTGGGAAGGCGAGAGAGGTCGACTCTGGACTTGGAAATTAGCTTCTTGTCTTCTCTCACCATCTTGTGGGGCAGCTTGGCATGGACGGCTTTCACAGAAGATTTACTATTAATGTGTCCGTACACCAGATACGTATGCAAACTGCTCCAGCTGTTTCATCACCTGAGGCTTGACATTTGACGTCGTCACCCATTTGCCTGAATGTTTTGTAGAACCTGGTATTCTTTTCCAGCTTTTTAGGAGGCCCCACCTTTCCCTTTTTTTGAATGAACCGGTTAAATCCTCTCCACTGAAGACACATTAGCCGAGGGGGGTGGCACAGTAGGCCTACGTTGATAGTCTTCTCCGAGAGACTCAGCCACGTCAGGTAATTGTATGTTGACAATCTGTCTGTGTCACACAGTCATATTGATTGAATGGGCATGATGCAGTAGAATCACAAATATGTCTGGTACTGCACCTCCACCTGTGTTTTGATAAATTAAAACACTTGGCATGATTAAAACAAAATATTATTGGAATAGACAATGCAGTAGCACGACTAGTAACATGACACAATCTTCCCTAGCTATCTGTTGTAACAAATTGATGAATTACACCCTCCGCAATGAGGACTGCCATATTTGTTCTTTCCAGCCTGGAAGCTGCCTGCTTACCACCCCATACAGCATAACTGACATAACTGTTTCTTTGTGTCATCGTTTGCAAGGAAGCTCTTGGAATAATTTGGCTACCTGACAGATGATCCAGCTAGAATGATCTCTGAGCTACTACGTCTCAACCTCTCCTGCGTTTTGATAGACCCAGGATGATAACTGTCAGTCGAGATCGCCGTCTGATCGAGTGTCTGTATGCATATCTCACAACAGGTCGAGGGTTGGTAATGGTATGTAGCAGTGCCATGCCATCCTGTATGAGCAAATCGTCAACTCCTTGGGCTATAGCAGATTGTCTGGGGTAGCGTCTTCCAGAAGGTAGGGCCTAGTCAAGGAAGGTGACTTTGTTGATATTCGAGGAAAAACCATTTCGTTACCCAAGCCAAGGAGGTACAGCCATAAGTCCATTGGTTCATTTAGACTTTACGTGGAGCGGGGATGCCACGTTGCTTCGCTTCTGGTACTTGATGACTTGAGATGATAGATTCACATAGTAACACAGGTTGACACAGATTACCATTTGAAAAACAATGAATATAGTTGTGAATGGGATTTTAACTGATTGTCTTTCCCTGTGAGGAAGTGATGTTGATCTTGTTGTTGTCAGTTTTTCAGAATTGAGTTCCATATTGTCGAATTTTATCGGCCACCATTGGTCTTGTGAAAGCTCACAGAATGTTACGGCAAAAAAGACAACGGCGTTCTGGTACTGATCCGCACTTCCAAGAATGTAAGCTTGTGCAAGAACATCAGCAAGAACGATAACCGAACTGTGCAGAAGCCAGAATGAAAAGGCAACATGTGTGCTCTTTTAGAATTTTTGGAATTTGACATGATTTTTTATTGGGTTATTCTGTAGCCGTTTCAGCAGTTTCTCAGCTTGATAGTTCTGATTCATCATAGCCATCCAGTTCATCGACAGAGAGCAAGCGCAATGACGATAGCAGGAGAACCTCATTATGTTGGAAAACATGTTCTCCAGTACGAATACAAGTGTCGTCTCATGGACATATCAGATCGCTCTGAAATTTTTTTTACTATGTTCTTTGACCCTCAAAACATAGGTCTGAAAACTTGTTATATGCAGTTATCTTTAATATTGGCTGAGCTATGGCGAAAAATAGATTTTTCGTTAATGGTGGCAATATTTTGCGAAATAACATGTGTTAGACACATCTGATCACTTCAAGAATAGTTTTATAATGCTCTTGAACCCTCAAAACATGGGGTTAGACACCTAAATTGTTGAGGTATGTGCACTATTAGCTGAGATATAGCGAAATATACATTTTCCAGTAATGGCGTCACTAATTTGCATAAAAATGGTATGTGGGACATTTTGTCAACTTTTTAACATAGCAAATCGTTTTCTATGGTATTTTTCCAATCTAGAAACATCAATTAGAAATCGATTTCCGGGGGGTGCACGATACCCCCTTCTTCCTGCCCAACTATATAGCGGTCATATAGTGCATGTGCAAGAAAAAGAAATGAGCAGCATATATATGGCTATCATGGTACAAGCTTTACAAATGAAATGGTGTTTGCTAGGCGAGTTTTGATGTAGCATTAGTGAATATATAAATTTATATTGTTTAAAACAAGTCAAGCAAAATGGCGAATCACAATAAAAAAGGTTTGTTTCATCACGGATATAATTAGTTTTTAGTAACTCTACTAGCCATCATTAAAGCGTCCGTGGTGGGAAGAGATGGCGTCTTGAATAGTTTGATATGGTCTGAAACGCCGTCTGTCATTAGGGATAGTGAATATGATGTTCCATTATGTGACCAAGCTTGATGAGCATTTGGTAACAGTCGTACATGGTTCAATGTTTGTTGATTAAGACGAGGTAAATCTTCACAAATTACTGTAGGAGCTCCTTTAAGTTGCCGGCGATTTCTAAACACGTTGTCACGTTTATCACGATGACGAAACATCACAATAATGCCGGGTGGTGGTGGAGGTTTAATGCTTTCATATGGTTTCTGTTGTCGTGATGGGAGCAGACAATGACAAGCCTCGATGTCGTCAGCAGTCACCTGAGCGCCTAGTTTGTCTTTAGTAATGTCCGTAATAATGGCCTTGATATTCTCATTGTTGTTATATGGGACACCAAACACTCTGAGTGAGGTTCGTCGACTGTAGTGTTCATTATTATTGGCTTCAATACACGCCTCATTTGCTCGCTGTTCCCAATTTCCCACTAACCTTTGCATTGTGTTTAGGTCACCACGTAAGGATTGCTCACGAAGTCAGCCTCCTTCTCAAGGCGACACTAGCACAGCTAGGTGGCCCTGCTGCAGTGCTTTGAGATTTTCTTCTGTAATTGTTGCGTTCTGATAGGGCATCAAAATCTGGTGTACCGTGACCAACACCTGACCCTGAAACTATGTCAAGTTTGAGGATTCCTTGCACCTATGAGAGACAAGTTTATATAATTATGTCTGCCCTATACTGGGCTAAGTTTGCTAAGCATGCTTCTATCATATCCGTGTCCTGCGTCGAATTCAAAAAAGTCTGTCCTCAGATCTTCCCATGCAAATTGCAGTGGCACTCGTCAGTAGCAAGTTAGATTATTGTAGCTCACTTTTCCAAAAGATGTCAGAAAAATATATCGCAACATAACAACGCGTTCAGAACTGCCTTGCAAGAGTGGTAACCAAGGACCCCACGTTTTAGTTGTTCCGTTCCTATTCTAAAACGATTACATTGGCTTCCTGCCAAATTTCGCATTAATTTTAGAATATGCACAATAACTGTCCGAACCCTAAAAGACAACCAGCCTACATATCTGGCTGACTTACTTGTTTGTCCGAAATGCTCAAAATATCTACACTACAATTTCAAATCGATTTGTTGGCATCGTATAAAAACTAAGACTGGGTCAAGAGCTTTCTCTATATCTGGCCCAGCCTTATGGAACTGTGCCAATATGTAATGCCGAAACAATTTTAACATTCTGAAAATTACCTAAATCTCACCTATTTGATCTGGCTTTCCCTCCCTAGCTCTTCAGCAGCCTGGCTCCCTGTTGACGAACCTGCTTTGGCCTCGATTATGACACATGATCACGCTAAGGATTTTCTGCGCCTCTGAGCTCGATCCGCTGAGTATGTGATATGTAGAATGTATGCTAGAATGTATGCTAGAGCATGATGTACTTTCAACAGAACAGTTAGGACTGACAAGATGATTCTGAAGGGTCCGGTCCAACCATTTACTCATCACTCATCACTTTCATCGAAACTCATAATTGTCATCTTATTCTTCGTGATCGACCTGGCCATCTTTTTCCCGATCACCAGCATCCAGGAGATTAACCAGCGAGGTTGACAGGACAGGACAACATGATCACAGTAGTTCCAAGACTCCCAGGTCAGTCTTTATCCACCCCTGTTGCTCCTCGTACATGCACGTAGCAGCCCGTTGGTTCACATGCTGGATGTATGGCTCCAAAGCAGACTGGTACTGGGAAGGCGAGAGAGGTCGACTCTGGACTTGGAAATTAGCTTCTTGTCTTCTCTCACCATCTTGTGGGGCAGCTTGGCATGGACGGCTTTCACAGAAGATTTACTATTAATGTGTCCGTACACCAGATACGTATGCAAACTGCTCCAGCTGTTTCATCACCTGAGGCTTGACATTTGACGTTGTCACCCATTTGCCTGAATGTTTTGTAGAACCTGGTATTCTTTTCCAGCTTTTTAGGAGGCCCCACCTTTCCCTTTTTTTGAATGAACCGGTTAAATCCTCTCCACTGAAGACACATTAGCCGAGGGGGGTGGCACAGTAGGCCTACGTTGATAGTCTTCTCCGAGAGACTCAGCCACGTCAGGTAATTGTATGTTGACAATCTGTCTGTGTCACACAGTCATATTGATTGAATGGGCATGATGCAGTAGAATCACAAATATGTCTGGTACTGCACCTCCACCTGTGTTTTGATAAATTAAAACACTTGGCATGATTAAAACAAAATATTATTGGAATAGACAATGCAGTAGCACGACTAGTAACATGACACAATCTTCCCTAGCTATCTGTTGTAACAAATTGATGAATTACACCCTCCGCAATGAGGACTGCCATATTTGTTCTTTCCAGCCTGGAAGCTGCCTGCTTACCACCCCATACAGCATAACTGACATAACTGTTTCTTTGTGTCATCGTTTGCAAGGAAGCTCTTGGAATAATTTGGCTACCTGACAGATGATCCAGCTAGAATGATCTCTGAGCTACTACGTCTCAACCTCTCCTGCGTTTTGATAGACCCAGGATGATAACTGTCAGTCGAGATCGCCGTCTGATCGAGTGTCTGTATGCATATCTCACAACAGGTCGAGGGTTGGTAATGGTATGTAGCAGTGCCATGCCATCCTGTATGAGCAAATCGTCAACTCCTTGGGCTATAGCAGATTGTCTGGGGTAGCGTCTTCCAGAAGGTAGGGCCTAGTCAAGGAAGGTGACTTTGTTGATATTCGAGGAAAAACCATTTCGTTACCCAAGCCAAGGAGGTACAGCCATAAGTCCATTGGTTCATTTAGACTTTACGTGGAGCGGGGATGCCACGTTGCTTCGCTTCTGGTACTTGATGACTTGAGATGATAGATTCACATAGTAACACAGGTTGACACAGATTACCATTTGAAAAACAATGAATATAGTTGTGAATGGGATTTTAACTGATTGTCTTTCCCTGTGAGGAAGTGATGTTGATCTTGTTGTTGTCAGTTTTTCAGAATTGAGTTCCATATTGTCGAATTTTATCGGCCACCATTGGTCTTGTGAAAGCTCACAGAATGTTACGGCAAAAAAGACAACGGCGTTCTGGTACTGATCCGCACTTCCAAGAATGTAAGCTTGTGCAAGAACATCAGCAAGAACGATAATCGAACTGTGCAGAAGCCAGAATGAAAAGGCAACATGTGTGCTCTTTTAGAATTTTTGGAATTTGACATGATTTTTTATTGGGTTATTCTGTAGCCGTTTCAGCAGTTTCTCAGCTTGATAGTTCTGATTCATCATAGCCATCCAGTTCATCGACAGAGAGCAAGCGCAATGACGATAGCAGGAGAACCTCATTATGTTGGAAAACATGTTCTCCAGTACGAATACAAGTGTCGTCTCATGGACATATCAGATCGCTCTGAAATTTTTTTTACTATGTTCTTTGACCCTCAAAACATAGGTCTGAAAACTTGTTATATGCAGTTATCTTTAATATTGGCTGAGCTATGGCGAAAAATAGATTTTTCGTTAATGGTGGCAATATTTTGCGAAATAACATGTGTTAGACACATCTGATCACTTCAAGAATAGTTTTATAATGCTCTTGAACCCTCAAAACATGGGGTTAGACACCTAAATTGTTGAGGTATGTGCACTATTAGCTGAGATATAGCGAAATATACATTTTCCAGTAATGGCGTCACTAATTTGCATAAAAATGGTATGTGGGACATTTTGTCAACTTTTTAACATAGCAAATCGTTTTCTATGGTATTTTTCCAATCTAGAAACATCAATTAGAAATCGATTTCCGGGGGGTGCACGATACCCCCTTCTTCCTGCCCAACTATATAGCGGTCATATAGTGCATGTGCAAGAAAAAGAAATGAGCAGCATATATATGGCTATCATGGTACAAGCTTTACAAATGAAATGGTGTTTGCTAGGCGAGTTTTGATGTAGCATTAGTGAATATATAAATTTATATTGTTTAAAACAAGTCAAGCAAAATGGCGAATCACAATAAAAAAGGTTTGTTTCATCACGGATATAATTAGTTTTTAGTAACTCTACTAGCCATCATTAAAGCGTCCGTGGTGGGAAGAGATGGCGTCTTGAATAGTTTGATATGGTCTGAAACGCCGTCTGTCATTAGGGATAGTGAATATGATGTTCCATTATGTGACCAAGCTTGATGAGCATTTGGTAACAGTCGTACATGGTTCAATGTTTGTTGATTAAGACGAGGTAAATCTTCACAAATTACTGTAGGAGCTCCTTTAAGTTGCCGGCGATTTCTAAACACGTTGTCACGTTTATCACGATGACGAAACATCACAATAATGCCGGGTGGTGGTGGAGGTTTAATGCTTTCATATGGTTTCTGTTGTCGTGATGGGAGCAGACAATGACAAGCCTCGATGTCGTCAGCAGTCACCTGAGCGCCTAGTTTGTCTTTAGTAATGTCCGTAATAATGGCCTTGATATTCTCATTGTTGTTATATGGGACACCAAACACTCTGAGTGAGGTTCGTCGACTGTAGTGTTCATTATTATTGGCTTCAATACACGCCTCATTTGCTCGCTGTTCCCAATTTCCCACTAACCTTTGCATTGTGTTTAGGTCACCACGTAAGGATTGCTCACGAAGTCAGCCTCCTTCTCAAGGCGACACTAGCACAGCTAGGTGGCCCTGCTGCAGTGCTTTGAGATTTTCTTCTGTAATTGTTGCGTTCTGATAGGGCATCAAAATCTGGTGTACCGTGACCAACACCTGACCCTGAAACTATGTCAAGTTTGAGGATTCCTTGCACCTATGAGAGACAAGTTTATATAATTATGTCTGCCCTATACTGGGCTAAGTTTGTCATTATATGCCTGGTATTATTATGACCGGCAGATGCAATCAACCTGTGTTGTATTACAGATGGTCCATCCCATACAATGACGGCCCAGCATAAAAGCAACATTGAATGTGCGTCTATTACTTGTGTTGTTGTAGACCAGCTTTTGTGTAAGACCAAGATACCAGCAGAATGTCCAAAGTGATGTCAACAACTACTCTTTGTTTAATGTTGGGACAGCATCTAAGATTGTGGATTAACATGAACCCAGCGCTGGATCATCGTTCTTACTGGTGTGCAGTCTCAGTCAGTACGACACACTGGCCCAATATTGGTTTAATGCTGGTCCATCGTTTGCGCCGCAGGCCCAACATTAAGAAAACAGTGGGCCGGTGTAGACCTATCCTGTTTACGCTGTAGGATTGACAATGCTGGATTGATGTATGCCAATTGTCTATGACGCTGGCCCAACATAAAATCAACATTGACCATGTGGTTCAGAATGTCAAGGACACCATTTTTGTCAGGTATTGCCTTATTGGCCAGACACAAAATCAAGTCGAATTCATGAATACGTCTACAGAACACATTTTACAGTGCAATCAATCGGAGCCACTAGCTGAAGCTAGTGGAAGGATAGTGGATGAATGAGAATGTCACGAAGTGTGACCATCTCTTTCTTCAGCTGCGTGTTCTCGTCTGCTAGTTTCTTATTGGCGGCTTCGAGGCGCATGACTCGTTCCTCTACACTTTCAATACGCTCAATTAGCGTGTCCAGCTTTTTTACAACCGTGTCCAGTTTAGTCGTCAATGTACACGCAAACTAAAATGGCGCCACATGCCGATCATACACTTTCCTGGATCGATGGACCTATAATTGATTCCTGTGCTCCTCCTCCGTCCTGTGGTGATCTTTCTGCAAGTTTCCGTTTTTTATCGGCCTGAGTGTCAGTTGGAGTTTCAGGCATTTAATCAAATTGATTTTCGCTCATATGAATGACATCATAATGACATCAATTAAATTAAAGGTAATTTACTTTAATGTGACAATAATATAATAGAATGATATTCCATTTAAGTGCTGATTATAATTTGGTTTATGTGCGATCAATGTTTAAAATGCGTTTGACTGGGACACGGCTGCACAAATTCCTGTTGAACACCTGCTGAAAATCGCATTTAGTGATTGTTCTATACATTCGAGTATTTCCGGAATGTTTTGAGGTGAAAGACGGAATGTTAATGGTCATTTAGCACCAAAAAACCTCTATCTACCTCTCGAAAACATATTTTTTCGAAAACCCAAACTTGGCCATATTTAGCGATGTTTTGTGTTTGTTTGTTTGTTTGCTTGTGATAGCTAGCCCGGAATAGGGCTGCCCGGGCTCCCGACATTTCTACTCTGGACTTAATCTGATAAGCTATGGCCATTCTAACATCATCTTGCCTAAACTAAATGTAATATTTACTTGCATTTATGTGATTCATAAGTTGATATGTGACATGTTGGACCTGAATTCAGGTAAAATACAGCTATAATTCACGGCTATATATTTTGCATCAACCTTTGCAGTTGCGAGACATGAGCGACATCTATGTGAGGATAATTTGTCCCCAACTGCTCATGCCCAGATTATGGGGTACATTAGCGGTTTTATGACTGGGACGGTTGATGATAATAAGGAAATCAAGTGAGCGATATTAAAGGAAAATCGATTAAAACTACTTTTATTATATGTTAGCTTGAATTATTTTGTGTGGTTTCGGCCGCCGAGATGGTATTATAGACTAGTCCGTAATTATGTTATATATAAAACAATCTAGTGATGAATATATAGTGAAGTTTCAGACAAAATACAGAAGACAGAAGTTTCTCGTCTGCTAACGTTGTTTGTGAATGATTCCGCAACTCGCCCGCCGATAATATGACCCGAAAATGTGGTCATGTGATCTAATTTCCAACTTCCTCTGAAATGACATCGAGTACATAGTTCACATTGAATCAGCCATTGCATTCACACTGGAACTGGGTGGGATCATTTTCAAAAAATATAACTCGCAAATTCTCCATGTCTCTTGTGTACTCCCAGCAAGTTTGTACTTAAATAGTTCTAATACACATTAATGATGTTGTTACCACAGGCAGACAAGAGTTATTTTCACATAATTAGAACATTATCGTGAGCTATCACAAACACGTCCTCTCTACATTGTACACACTAACGTCACCGTCCGAAATCAACGTCCGAAATCACCATCCTAAGAAAATAATATTAGTACATAAATAATCATATAAAAGTTATATATATGTTAAGGTTTTTATACATCACACCGTCCGAAATCATTGTCCAAAATCACCGTCCGAAATCACCTTCCGAAATTAGAAATATTAGTACCAAAATAGTGATATAAAAGACTACTTAGTTGGGCGTCCGTATGGGTGGTCAACGGGTTCACTTGTAGAGCTAACATTGAACGTTCAATTGGCTCACTTGCTGAGCTAACATTGAACGTTCAATGTTCTGAAATTGAACGTACAATTTTTAGCTTGACAAATTGGTCTCTAACTCTGAATATATATAATAAATATATACATCGACAATTTAGTCATAAACAATGCATCTCACTCCAATCATTTATCACAGAGTCGGCATAATGGGAACAAAAACTCTGTCTAAATACGGGAAATGAATGATCACATGGTGATCAGATTTATCAGCCCTGAAATCCCGCCTTTTTTATCCAGAGAGCTAACCTAAGTGTCTAATGCTTGTCCTATTACAGTGATAGCAGTATTCTCACCAGCTCTGGTGGTGTAGTGGTTAAGGCCCTTGCGTGATGACTCTGGGGTTGTGGGTTCGTGTCCTGTCCAAGTCAATTTTATTCAACTTATTCTGGGCCATAACACATTTTTTTTAACACAGTCTAGGTTTATCTCGACATTCAAAACTTCCATCGTATTTTACTCCATTTCCATAAAAATATTATAAATAGTTTAAAAGTCATTCGTCTGTTATCTGTGGGGTATGGGGCTTGAGTCTCGTGATACTAGTACTAGTAGAGAGTGCAGAATCCTGTTAAGTTTCTGAAATTATGCTGATTTGGTATGCTATTAGGTTACTACAAATGTTTGAGGTCGTCCCGGTTCACACCCTGAATAATATGATTAGTGGGGACTTCAGATACTTCATGACAAAATAGGAACATGCTTTAAAATTCAAGGGCACCAATTCTACTACTGTCTACGCTATGGATCTTTTTTAAACCAGAGAGTTTTTTAATGAGATTCTGGATGTATTTGTTTTGTGAGACTTTTTTAAGTGATGCCATATAGCCTACCCCACCTGGTGCTTTACCAGTAGGCCTATCAGCAGAGGCTGTTTTCAATCTGTCGTATTCAATTGCCGATGTATATATTTATTATATATATTCAGAGTTACAGGCCCATTTATTAAGCTAAAAATGGTACGTTCTATTTCAGAAAATTTAACGTTCAATATGAGTGAATCATATTGAACTTTCTATGTTAGCTCTACCTCAGTTTGTGAAATTATGCTGATTTGGTATGCTAATAAGTTATTTTAAGTGTTTGAGGTCGTCCCGGTTCATACCCTGACTTCAAGGGTACCGATAGTTCATCTACAGCTATGGATTTTTCTCAAACCAGACAGTTTTTTTAATGAAACTCTTGATGTATTTGTGTTGTGAGACTTTTGAAATGATGCTATATAGTCTATACCCCACCTGGTGATTTACAAGTAGGCCTACCAGGGGAGATTATGATTTAGCTCAATACCCATTTTCAATCTCTGGTATATTTTTCAGATTTACATTGAAATAGCGGAATTAATAAAAAATCGATGTACGAAGTGGCCTAGACTATGGTAAAAATATGTGTTAGGGCCCAAAATAAATTTAAAATTTGACTTGTACGGGAGTCGAACTCACAACCACAGGAGTTTCACGCAAGACCCTTAGCAACTACTCCACCAGAGCAGACGGGATCTCAGTGATCACTGTTATGGGCACATGTATTAGACACTTAGGTTAGCTCTCACAATAAAAAAGGCGGGAGTTCACTCTTTATTATTTCTCCCACATGTTATTATTCCATTAGCGTATTTAGCCATAATTTGTGTACTTATTATCTCGGATTGGTATTAGATTAATAAAATAAGATGTATTCTTCATGACTAAATTGTCGATGTATATGTTTATTATATATATTCAGAGTTAGAGACCAATTCGTCAAGCTAAAAATTGCACGTTCAATTTCAGAACATTGAACGTTCAATGTTAGCTCAACAAGTGAGCCAATTGAACGTTCAATGTTAGCTCTACAAGTGAACCCGTTGGCCACCCATACGTCCGAATTCACCGCACACCGTCCGAAATCACCGTCCGATTTCATCGCGGCGTCCAAATATATCGCACGCTGTCCGAAATCACCGTCCGATTTCACCGCACACGGTCCGAAATCACCGATTGTCGTCCCAAATCACCAGTCCAAAACAGTCGAAATCATCGAATACCTGATGATATATTAATCGGGTATCTTTTATTGATGAAATTCATAATGATCGCCAGCAAATACTCGGAAATTCGCCTATATCTCAACTTATAAGACACCTAGAAACTTGAATTTGGCGGTAAAGTATACGTTTTTGGGGTCACAGAATGCAATGCGATATCCTCAAATACTTGATGGTGTCAAAATTGTTATGATGTAATTGTGAGGGAAAATGCATAAAATATATGTAAAAATGTATTTAGCTTTTCAGGTGATGACATAAAACTTGCATTATATTTTTTTTAAAAACAAGAGCATTTTAATTGATAGTAATGTGTAGCTAATAAGCAGCTATTTGTTTGCAAAATAATCTATCAGTTTCCACCTCCTCATACTTCACATATCCATCACATACCACTGAGAAATTGTTTTGGTGACATTGTGATCCTCATACCATCTATCCTTTAAATACTACTGCCACTAACAAAGAAATGCGTATTAGCGCATTTGAGGAAAAAAGTTTCCAACAGATATTCTTTTAATTTGGAAAATATGCTCCGCTATATCAGTCAATGACTCGATTAGCTTTTAGGAGCAAACAGAAAAAAATCGAAATTGATTAATTTTGTGATATTTAAGTAACTCAAAAACAATGCAAAATAACTGGACCATGAATATAAAACAAAATGTAAAATCTCGCACAAGGATAACATATGACAAATTTCGTAGAAATGAAATCCAAAATAGCTGACTGGGGAGCATTTTTAATCGCTTTAAAATTTAAATTGGACGACTGCTTGCATCGAAGGGCTGCTTTTGTGTTTGTTTCCGAATAACTCTTTCTAGTTCTTTTTTGTTTCTAGTGATGCAAGGTGGATAGACATGACTGTTATCTGAAAGAGTTTATTAACTGTAATGGTAACTTGTCCCTTGGTAGGAAAACGCTTAACTCGTTCGAGTCACTCAGTAGTTCTGGGTACTCGAAACGCTGTCTGGGTACCTACGTAGGATGTCCAGTACGAACGTCGAGTGACGATTGAGTTCCGCCTTGTTGCGTCCTAGGACCAAAAAATCGTCCAAGTAGACAATCACTCTTTCTGCGTTTGCCCTACACAGAGTCACTAAAGACGAAGTGAGTTTTGTAGGAGTCGTCTGAACTGGAACCTGTTGCATCTCCACCAGAATCGAACGAAAGGTCACGTGCAGACAGGCGTCCTTCAGGTCGATCGTTGCTGCCCAGTCGCCCATTGCCTACAGTCTGTTAGACGTCCTTCAGGAATGCCATTGTGAAGGTCGTCCGCTCAGATTTATAACAGGCCTCACCCCCCATCTTTCTTGCTCACCAGGAACAGGTTGGAGTAACAAACGTAATTATGGCACCTACATGTATAACTAAAACAAACACACGTGAATGGAAGACAGAAAAGAAGGGTTTGGTCGGTGAACAATTTATTGATACATCATCAGTCATCATCATAAAAATGTTACAAAAGAACACAAACTATAAACATACGCTAGCATTCAATGTGTTAGTTTAACCATAATGTTTATATTGCGAGTCCCAGAATCGCCGAAGGCGGCCAATGGAGACGTATGAAATAGTCAGCGGTTGACTGGATGAAATGCAGTTACCGGCCAAACCTGGGGATAAAAAAATATGTAAAATAAAACTAAAGCGAGTAGAATGTGAGAGGTAGTGAGTTAAGTGGCACAGATATGCCGATGTGTGCCAGTCACCGTGCATTGGTGAGCCTGTAACAGCTCTGTTAAGACGCCTGCCATAAACGCTGCTGTGCAGCCCCCCTCTGGAAGGAATGACCTGCGTAAGAAAGCGAGTCAAGTTTGATATAACTTGCCATACGTGAAGTAAGGTTCGCGGGGTCAGAGAGGTCAAACCTGAAGCTGTGGCGTAAGAGAAAGCTGGAGCGAGGGTGGGAGGGGGGAGGGCGCCAATAGAACTGATACATATGATCAATGGCTGCTATACTACAGGATCCAAAGGAATCCCGGAATAGAGTTGACCTGGTGACTGTACGGCGGAAACGGTAGTGGACCTGTGAAGTAAAAAGAACAGACCATGCGTAAATTAGATAAACGTGCTAAGTACAGTACATGATCAAAACCTGAGTTAGAGTTGAGTACAATATTAAAATCACGTAGAAACGCAAAGAAAGCGATAAGGAAAGCAACCACACAACGGAAAACAGAGGAACAATCAGAGTAATAGTGAGATCACCCTAAGCAGAATCGAGGGGGTGATGAATAAAATGAGGGGTGCGCAACCCAATCGTTTCTTGCGAGGTTTAAAACCAGTGATATAATCATTTATGTAACTGCGCATATTGAGAAACCAATACGGTAGCGGAGTGAGTTATAATAGTAAGCAAAGAAATATATTAGAAAGCTAACCGTTCACTTGAAAACAATACAAATATAATCTTTACAAAGACTAATTAATATAGTGCTTAATCAATAATCATGTAATAGTCTTTTAATGCGTTCATGCGATAACTTTCATTCATACAATGTAAAATTTGAAGAGGTAAAAAAGCCAAGGTTTTAAATGACTAAGATCATACATTATCGTTGTGAAATAGCCGTACACTGCTGTAATACATTGAAGTGTTTACATTTGAAATAATTTAATAACACGATAGTAATGCACAATCAAATGAAAATGAGTGAAGTTATTTCTAGCAGGTTTGAAGCGGGGATAATCCTCGGCATCAATAGTTTGTACAAATTATATTGAATTATTCTTTGAGTGCCCGACTCGTATAGGACAGCTTGCTTGGATGATATGACCACCTCGTAACAAATATAGCCTGAACTTTATTGTCATGCCACGGCTCAATAATGAGGTATTGGTTTGGTTGGCTAAATCAAGTGGTTTGGTTGGCTAAATCAAGTATATATACACACAAATTATGATTCACAAATTATTTATGCCGGCAGGAAGGGGGCACTAGTTGAATTCAAGCTTGACATATATCAGTTTCTGTTGGTGGGATTAATAGAATGTGAGGGGGAAGGGGGCTTTGTCTAAAAGGCTGGGTGTTTGAAGAAATAAATCCGTAAAAAATATAACCTGTCCGGCCAACCAGCCGTCAGGTCGCACTTGACGCTGTGTCTTCTGATGAGAAAGCTCGTATTTTTGTTATATCTCAGATCGCTATCGTTATTTCATAATTCCATAAATTCTAATTTAATCTTAGTATTCTCAAACTGTAGTTTCTCATTTTCTGGCCAAAATGTATCAGCAGGAAATTTGGAGCAAACCACTGTGATTGGTTAGTTTTATAGGCCAACCTGTACCCCCCTCTCACTATTTAAGCAAAAACCCGCGTTTTGGCGCGAGTTCACTCAGTTCTACCAGTACACCAAGATGTAAGCTATTATATACCACAATAAACAAGTTCAAGACAGCTTTATCGTCACTTCATCCTCCGCTCACACATACACGGCCCATGAGACAACGCGACACCTGCTTCGCATCAATGTCCGTCAACGACCGTCAGAGCGATCGACGATAGTAGCATCTCCTCTTTGAGTTCTTTGATGGACGTTCGCCATGTACTGCGATCATTCTGTACCAGGATCAGGGCTTCCTGATATAGAGATCGCACACTTTCCCATTTATATTGTTCTGCCATTATCATAAGGTCTGTCATATGCCTTATGCGGGCATCCTTCTCTTCTTGCCTCACATCAGAAGACGATATGATGCGCATTGTCCCGCAGACTACTTCAGGTAGAGACAACCTGTCAAAAGGGACCTCAGCCATGCCAGCCCGGTGAATGAACTCATTCGGTCATAACAGATTGCTATTAGGCTTACCTCTGGGTGATGAAGTGTGCTGGTTCCCGGTAGAGGTCGTGGCACTGGCTGTTGGTCCATGATTTGGTGTGAATCCCAGCTGCAGGTTGCCCTGTCGTATGTCTGCCAGACTCAGCAATGTGTGTCCAGCGTGTTGCTGATGTCGTGTAACGAGTATCGGTGAAGGATGCTCGGCACCGTTATGTGAAATACCAGATACTCTAGCAGGGTCCGCAGTGGGCATAACGTTGATGACATCCTGTCTGACGTTGCTTTCGGCATAGGTTGTAGTACCGGTGACAGGTGCCGTGTGCTGGGCGTCACCCGTATTGACGTCTGTACGATGTAGCTGTGGGCGGGGGCCCTAGGGTAGTGGTTAGCACCGCTGCCTTTCACGCCAGAGTCCGGGGTTCGGTTCCCGGTCTCGGCGGTTTGAAAGAAACAAAATTGCTTCTTCCCCATCCACGTGTGAAAGTTATTATTGTGGGGAGCCTCCGTGACCGAGAGGTAGCGTGCTCGGCCTCAGCTCGAATTTCGAATCCTGTGTCTGGAGGACAGTGTCATCTCAATCATCTCACCATCCTCAGGAGGTTCTCCTGGCCCAGTTTAGCCTATATGTGCACAAAGGTGGCCTAAAGCCCGATTCATTTCATTTTTTTTTACGATGTAGCTGATGTTGTATTAGTTTGTCGATCTGTGACTGTTGTCTTAGAAGTTGTGTCAGTACCTCTGTAATCGTGTCCTGTTGTGGCTGTTCTTGTGGATGCTCGTGTTGTTGTTGTTGTCGCTCGTGTTGTTCTTGCAGCTGCTGCTCCATCCTATTGATCTGCTCCTGTTGTATCCTGATCAACTGATCCTGGTCCATTTGCGAGACTGCAGCTGATGGGGTAGACTTAGTGTAGGCTGAAGTCAATCTCACGCTGGCCACGCTTGTGGTGTTTGCGATCCCGGCATTGAGTCCATATGCGTTTGCGGTTGTATAGATTATATTGCAGGTGGACACTGTGCTAGTCGTCCTGCATGCCGCTATGGAGGTTCAAACTGGCAAGGTGATGCTTGATCCAGATTCCGTCATTGTATGTGTGCTGCAGTTCTTTACCCAGGGCTATCTGTGCCCTTTGATAGCTCGGTTGCAACTACTACACTGATGCTGTTTTCGTTGCATAAATATGTTACTCCGTGTATGTGGAGTTAACAGTTTAAGACAAAAGATAACGAAAAATGAAATAAACTGGACACGGAACTGCACTGGGCACAGCCTGACACAAAAGTGAAGTGTGTATTCCGCACGTGGAGCCATGAGGTACACAGGGGGTGTAGGCTGACCCAATTAGATCCGTGTCCGGTCAGCCACGCTGTCCGCATGGCTGCGGCGGGGTGACCATGCAGGGCACGTCATAATATGCAAATCCATGTATATAAGAGCGGATGAAAGCTGCTAGCATCCGAGATGCGCGGCCTGTCATGTATGTGGGTCGCGCAGCTCGGAGGCTGTAGAGGGGGATACATTTCCTACAATTGAGCTATAAAATGTTAACGCAAAATTCATAAGAACCTGAATAATAGCCTCGACTGCGTCTATTATCAGAGGGATACGGAAAGAAACGAAAAGATATAATATTAGCCAGCTAGTCGACGATGTAGGCCTACTTCAACAATTACCTATCATTAGGCTACTGTACAGTGTATTATATTTTAAAAGCTATCTTGTGTAGAATAGCCTAATGAGTGTGTGGAATAAAAATCCAATTGATGTCAAAGAAAATTAATTAATTTACCTATTTTGCTATGATTTTCAGTGGAGTTATAGGCTAAACGCTGGAGGGTCGCCAGTGGGCCACCATATTGTTTGTCTGGTGGTCCACTACATCTGCATGGTGAATCGTTGATGACCCACTGGTGGTGGCGCGGTGGCTGTGGGGCCCTTTGATATGAAGTCTAAGGCTAGACAGTGGGTTCCAAGTGGCCCACGAGCGGACATACTGCCAGCAGCCTATCACACATGGCAGCTAGCCGAAATCAACCAGAAATATACATAATCATACCTTCTCACAGAGTTTCGCGCAATTTTATTATCTGGAATTATTTTAAAAATTCCAAATTAAATATGGCCATATTCTACATGACTTGGACTAGCACCCCACATAGACGCCTATAAAAAATCCTAGGGCTATGAAACTCTATGGGGTGGTAGTCCATATCATGTAGAATCTGCGCGTTTTTAAATTGGAATTTTCAAAAATCTTCCTCATAGTGAGATTACGCGAGGCTCTTAAGAATTTAACCGGGTTGACACAGCCTGTATGATCCAAGACGTGGGAAATGACCAAGTTATCAACTTTTTTATAGACGCCTATAACAAATTTTAGGGCTATGAAACTCTGTGGGGTGGTAGTCCAGGGGCCCATCCCATAAACCATCTTAACATCTTAACTTTCTCTTATTGGCATTAAAAAATTAAGATGATTTTTAATTTTCTAATGCAAATAAGAGAAAGTTAAGATAATCTTAATTTTAAGATGGTTAGTGGGATGGGCCCCTGATCATGTAGAATCTGATCGTTTTCAAATCCGAGTTTAACAAAATCTTACTTACTCATAGTGAAATTACGCGAGGCTCTTAAGAATTTAACCGGGTTGACAACAGCCTGTATGATCCAAGACGTGGGAAATGACCAAGATTTAAAAAAAATATATGTTCATATTTCCCTAAAAATATAGCCTACACCCCCAAAATTATTTTATTCACTAAAAGTGACCGATAGAAAAAATAATTCACCGTGTTACATAATCTACAATGTCATGAGAGTGGTTGCTATGTTATAAATGAGAACGATGCTTATTAACGATAATATGAGTAAATATAAAAATAGCATAGCCAGAGGCAGTCACTTTTATTTCTCAAATAATTTGAGTTTTGTTGCAGAAACCATTCAAAAAGCATTTTATTCTGAATCTATGTATATTCATAGATAATTTGGAATGCTAATAAGTCAAGTCAAGAAACATTTATTCGCCATGTATAAACATTGAAAAACAATTCAATTTCATAATATAATTTTGTGGACAGGAGACCCCCATTAAGACACTGTATGTATCGCTATCATGAGGGCCACCGTTGGTATATTACATTATATGGGGTGAACATTCACTTCACTAACATAACAAGAAAATTAATATTTTGTACATTATAACCGTAAAAATATACACTTGAAGATAATAAATGGTTGGATGCTAACAATGCATAAGCATAATATTTAAATATTGAGTAAAATATTAAAGACTAAAAATATAAGACAGTATATATATATTACGAGTTTATATTGCAAATGACACAATTAACAATGGAACAGGTTGACGAATAATTGTCAATAATAGTTCTTTTAACATATTGGCTGAACGAATATAAAGAATGTGTTAGAATTTTACTTGAAACTGCAGTGGAAAGAGAATTAATGGCAATAGGTATTTCATATCTTAGGCAATGTCTTGCAAACTCGTGTTTAATGCGGGGAATTTGGAAATGGTGTCTCGACCTCGTATTATAAGAGTGTATGTTTCGTCTGTTGTCAGGGTACATGGATTCAAAATATGCAGGAGTCGAATTGTTCATTAATTTATAGATAAATTTTAGTTGTTGTACTTTCATTATGTCTTTAATTTTCAGTAATTTAGTAGATTTAAAAAGCGGTTCGGAATGTAAATTATATTTACTGCATGTGATGATTCGTATTGCCTTCTTTTGTAATTTAAAAATTCGTTCACATCGATATCCCCAAAGCAATAAACCATAGTTGATATGTGGCAATATTAAGCTGTTGTACAATGTTTTAAGAATGTATGCTGGGACGAAATGCTTTAATTTATTTATTATTCCAATTACTCTAGATATTTTATTTGCTACTTTATTAGTGTGCGTTTCCCAGCCTAAATTTTCTTGTATAGTTATACCTAAAAAATTAAAACAAGTATCATGTTCAATTGGCACTCCATCCAGACATATTGAAAGGACGGGTAACTTTCGATGAGATTTACGGAACAACATATATTTGGACTTTAAGGTATTAAGAGATAATTTATTTACTTTGAGCCACTTGCTTATGTGCGAAAGTTGTGTATTAATTGTTTGCGAAAGTGAATGAACATTATTGAAATCGTTTAAGTGTATGTTGGTAATCAAGGTGGTGTCGTCGGCATAGAGAATGATATCAAAATACGATGTAGCAGCTGATATGTCATTAATATATATTAAAAATAATAAGGGACCTAAAATAGAGCCTTGAGGGACACCTGTGGTAATGCTTCTTTCAGTTGATTTCATTGTTCCCACCTGCACGTATTGTTTTCTTTCGGAAAGGTAATTTTTGAAGAAAAGTAATTCTGTGTCTAATATTCCATGATATTTTAATTTGTCAATAAGAATCTCGTGATCTAATGTATCAAAAGCTTTCGATAGGTCTAAATATATATTTAAAGGAATGAGGCCGGAATCCATGTTTTGTACCATATATTCTACTAAATGAAGTGTGGCTAGTTCTGTTGAATGTTTGGCTCTAAATCCGTATTGGTTGTTATGAAAAAGATTGTGAGATGTAAAGTGATTAGCTAATTGTTTAAATACTACTTGTTCTATAATTTTAGAAATAGATGGAAGTAATGATATGGGTCTGTAATTGGTTATGTCTGTTTGGCTGTCTTTTTTGTGCAGCGGTATGACTTTAGCTAACTTTAGCTTGTCGGGAAAAATACCTGTGTTTAAACATTGATTAATTAATAAGGTCATCGGTTTCACTATTTCTGATTTTATTTCTTTCAATAATTTTGTGGATATACCATCGTGGCCTGAACTATTCTTAGTGTGTAAAGTGGTAATAATTTTATTTACACTGTCTTCCGACATAGTGTTGAATTTAAACGTTTGTTGTGTTTTACTGGTGAGGTAGTCTTTATATGATTTATTTTGATGCGGTATTTGTTGTGCTAAATTTAGACCAATGTTGGTAAAAAAATTATTAAAACTATCAGCAATATCAGTTTTATTTGTAATGTTTTTACCATTTATTTTAAAATAATGTGGAAACGATTTGTTCTCTCTATTTTTATTTAATATATTTTTTATAACTCCCCATGTGTTTTTAATATCACCATTGTACTTTTTAAAAGAATTATAAAAGTATGTTTTTTTAGCTTCTCTGATAGATTTTTTGAGAATTTTATTATAAGTGTTAAGATTTATCTTTAATGTGTTATAATTATCATCATTAGTTTCAGCTGATTTTAATTTCATATAAAGGTTGTCGCGATATTTTATGGAATGAATTATTCCTTGAGTTATCCACTTGGAATTTTTATGTTTATGTTTATGGTATTTTACTTTCTTTACAGGAAATGACGTAGATTTCGAGGAAGTAATAATATCTGAAATAATCTGATAGTTTACGTTGGGATCTGATGATGCATCTTTATTTAGTTTACTATAGATGTTAGCAGAGGTAATTGTTTGCCTAAATAGTGTCATTGAATTCGAATTCATATTTTGTAATTCAATATATTTAGGAGTGGGTTTCAAGACTGCAGACAAATTTAACAATATAAAATATGGGAAATGATCTGACAGGTCTGATACAAGTATACCTGAAAGAGTTTCTGATGATAAAGGGGAAATATTACATAAAAAATTATCAATTAAAGTTGCTGATCGTGATGATATTCTAGTTGGCAATGTTATTTTAGGAATGAAATTATTTGTAGTTAGCATGTCAAAATACTCGGATAAAATAGCTTTTTCATTAATTTTTAGTAAATCTATATTGTAATCCCCTGCGATTACTACTTCAGTCTTTCTTTTGTTAAGTTTATCTAATGTTGGAGTTAATTCTTCAATAAATGTTTCGTAGTTTTCATTTATGTCCCTAGGCGGTCTGTAAATATTTCCCAAAATGAGTGTGCGATTTAGTTCCAGACATTCGATTTCTATAAATTGCCCTTCCCATATTCGTGAATTAGTGTATAATTCAGATTTTAATTTATATTGATATTTGTCTTTTACATATATACATAAACCTCCGTGCGATGAACAAATTTTACCTTGATGTATTAATGAGTAACCATTCAATTTAAATAACGATGTATCAGAAATGTCGCTAAGCCATGTCTCCTGCAAGCAAATTGCCGAAAATTCACATCCGTGTTCGCTAAGGTAATGTACGAGTACGTTTAATTGATCGAATTTAGCGTTTAGAGACTGAATATTTAAGCTTAATACGGAAAAATTGTAACCTTCAGATGTTATTGTATCTATTGTGTCATCAACATTATAGTATTTTGTTGGAGAATGCTGTTCCACATCTGGTGAAAAGTCATTGTCATTATTGCTATTAACATTAAGTACGGTAAGTAATGAATTTCTGTCCTCGCCTCCAAAAGCTTTTAAAATATCAACCTGTTCCATTGTGAATGTGACATGTAAAATATACAGTGTTACGGCAACAACATAGAAAAGTGAACATCCACCTCAAAAATACGATGATGACAAAAAAATGGCACATAATACAGTAAGTCAAAGCAAAAGGCGAAAAATACTGACGTTGGTGAGATAACACAAAATGGAAGATGCAAACCAAAAATCTGGGCCTACAGTAATACAGTGAAATGTTCGTGCACACATTATAAATTATGTCCTGTTTCTGCATAAATCGATTGATATCGGTAGGTTCCCTAATTTAAAGAAAAAACAACAACAATGTAGTTATAATTAAGTTACAACTACCCCTATGAATAAGCTATTAATGAAAAGTATTGACTAAAAAAAATAATAATAATAATAATGTCAGAATATTTAAATAATTAGTTATATAGTTCATGAGTTAATGAGTATTTAGTATTATACTAATTAAGTGCCAAGGAATGAGCGCATCTGCTCCTCCCTAACGATGCGAGCTGGTCGTGCACCAGGTGCTTTGCGGACAAAGATGGCTCCATCGACAGTCCACACTGACAGAATATGTCCAGCCTTCTTCCTCTGTAACAGTTCCTTCATCAGTTGTTGACGGCGCCATGTTAAATGTTCTCGTACATATACAGAAGGTGTTCCTAAACTAGCGCGCTCACCCCGTGCCCTGGAGTTTCTTAACACTTGTCTACGCTGCATCCATTCGTCCTTACTTCCTTGCATCACTGCTGCTTTTAGTTTGTAGCATGACAGCTGGGCGATTATTGGTCGAGGATTACCAGGATTACGCTGGGGTCCTAGACGATGTGACCGATGTATATCCTCTAGCGATAGATCCACATTCAATTTTTTGCATTGTTCAAGTACAATTTGGTCTGTGATTTCATCAGCTTTCTCCGGCATATTATCAATAATTATCTGGTCACGTCGAGTGTATTGTTGTAAGTCGTCTAATTCGTCTTCTAGATCTGTCACGTGACGCTGCAAATCGTTCGTTAACTGCAAACCATCTTTGATAGAGTGTTTAATACCATCCATGCCAAAATCAAAACCAGCAAATTTATCTTCCAGTACGGTTACCTTGTTATTATTGGTCGTGGTTTCATTTTCTTCAATGTGGTGCATTCTCTTTTCTATATCGTCCAGCCGATGCGATATTTGTGACAGTACCTTTTCTATTTCTTCTTCCACTTTCGGGCGCAAAGCATCAAGAATATTATTTACAAGAACGTTTTTTTGTGAAGATGTTACTTCTCTCATAACTTGTTGTAATTCTGCTATTTCCTTGATATTTTCAGTACCAGGTGACGTGATGTTACGTACAGACTGGTCATTGTGGTCATTGTTTATGTCTGCGGTCAAGGACGTGTCCTGTACATTTGTCTCAGTGTTTACAACATGGTGGTCAATATTGATAGGTGACAACTCACGTTGTTTCTTTGAGTCCTGATCGTTGCTGGTATGCGGGGTAGCGGCTTCCCCTGGTGAATACGGGTAGCCTCTCTTCTTGTGTTGTCCAGGAGTCATGATGTCATGGTTGAGCGGTTCATCAGCTGGTTCCGTATTGACAGATGCTTGTATGGTTTGCTGTACAGACTGTTGGTCAGGAGGATTTTGTGTATTGATTACCTGCTGACTGGAACTGGAACTGCCTACCCCAGGTACCGAAGGTGGTGATTTTGTGAAGAATTTAGTGATCTTTGATGCCATTTTCACCACAGGATGTAGCTATATGTCAAAAGTCTTCAGTAGCAATATTTTGGGGTGAACTCCTGGCCCTTTATATCTTTAAATGATTGAATAAGCGGGAACCTTCAATTTGTGTCACTTAGTTGTCACGCATGCGTATTCCTAATATAATACAATTATTTAGGTCAAAAATGATTATTTAAATGATGGAAAACAGGAGCTTGAACTTACCCCCGCCACCAGGCTATTATCCAGGCTATTACGACATATCAGATTACAATTTATCAACTGTGGCCATGTTGTTAGCAAGACATTCGTAAGGACGTTGGGTTTTAAAAATCGTGATGAGGTAAGTGAACAAATTGACATGGAAGCCATAAACAGCGGGCCAATAAATCAAGATTCACATTTTTGGGGTTAAGGTGCATTTCACGCATCTTAAACCCATTGTAAAGTTCTTATATAAAAATGCTGCAAATTGGTGACTTCTCGGCAGCCAAATGGTGATTGAAAACGCACAAACCGCCGACTGTCGCCAGATTGTCCACTGACACCTTCACATCGTTTTTTATTATTTGTATCTTCTATATTTGTTCAACTTGACAATATTTCATTTCAATATAAGACGGCTATCATCACCATTTTCAAAAAACATAAAATATACAGACTCATGAACTAAGCAAACGAAAAAGCTAAATTTTGTATTCAAACCTTTTATTACAAAAAGTCAATGGAATAGATATTTTTAGATTAAAGACCATCCTGGCCTCTAAATCTAAGACACGATTATTTAACCCATTAAGTTGAGATAATAATGGTCGCCTCTCCGCTCTCGTTCAACGCCGCCCCGTCGCCTTTTAATGGGGTAGTCAACATACATAGAGTAGTCTAAACCTTTAACGCCTCCCGCTACAATGCTCCAAACTGTTGAAAGGTAGGGAGTATGCAGTGCTGTCTATGGTACTATAAAGATCCCTTGAACATGTTGAAGCCATTTGATAAGAATATGGAGCATAGTCCCGACTTAAGTGTTCTGTCTGTCGCGATATTGCCATGATTGTGCAGAAATCGTTGTAAACTAATATTCACTCACTACCTAGCGCCTCCCCTATGCCTATTAATGCATGTTTGTCTCCCTTTAATGCCTCTCCGTTGCTCTTTAACAGTTTCCTGTTCTATTTAACATTTCTCCATTCTCCATTGCCGCTTCTTCGGCGTCATTTAGCGCATTTTCGTCCCTTTCTACCGTCTGTCCGCCACCATTTAATGTATTTCTGACACCTCTGCCTCTCTCTCATAATTTAACGTTTTTTGTCGCATTTCAACGCTTCCCCGTTGCCATTTCATGCTTCCCCATCGCCATTTAACACATCCCCGTCGCCCTTTAACGATTCTCTGTCGCACTTAAGTAATTTCTCAACAGCTTGAAAGCTTGTGCGTTTTTTTCGTTGTAGTGAGGTGGTTTCACCGAAATATTTACATGCCGGACAAAAGATAAATTAATATTCTCGAATAAAAATCCTTGCTTCAAAGAATTTGGCCATTATGCGACAATAAAATCTCAAATGGCCGCCGTTTACCAAGCAAATGTTAATTATGTGATAATTAGCAGAGAGACAGACAGATTTGACCAAGAATGTACAAACATATATGCATTAACATAACAGCAAAGACTTTATAGCAATATATCCATACATATAATTCTCAGTCGGGAAAACTACCTTAAGGCACTGTAGTGCCACTATCAAGTTGCAACCTCACTATTCAAAATCAAACAAAAAGCAATAGTTATACAATAGCACTAATGATTTTGATCATTCATGATAACTTTTTTTAAGAAATATGTTAAAAAAACAAAATACTGTAATGGTTCACTATAAAAGTAAAATACCGTAATTCAGACATTACCAAATGACGCTCATTTGCATTCGTGCAGTTTGCGTGCAATTTATAGCGAAGCTTCTTGTTTACACACTCTAGCTAATCAACTAATGTGTAATGATAGTTTTATTATGAACAGGTGTAGCAGTTTTCTATATTACATGATGTTTTGTACTGATTTAGCGCATATTTTTTCATATATTTGGAAAGGCCGTGGAGACTATGAGTATACATTTTTCTGTAATACAAAGAGGAGTGGTGTTAACTATTTGTGTTATGCTATATCCGATGCATTTCGTTGCAAATTCATGCCGTATTTTAGGCGCTACAAGTTTTTTTGTTATTTTGTGTAGGATATGAGTGTATATGGGAGTGCTGTGCGAGAATCATGTTGGTATGAAAGTATTGAGGAATGTTTTTATGAATTAGCTTATAATAAAATTTCAGTACATTTAGTTTATGTAGATCTCCTATTTTTAAAATCTGTAAGTTTTTGAAACGGGGATCTGTGTGTGCAATAAATTTGCTCTTGGAAATTACTCTAACTGCCCGTTTTTGCAGTTTAAATAGCCTATCAGTATTATAACCCCAAACCAATATCCCATAGTTTAAACTGCTAAGAAAAAAAGAACTGTACATCAAGAGCAACGTTTTGGGCGATACATATTTTTTAAGTTTATTTAGAATTCCGATGTATCTGGATATTTTATTTGCAATACTATTTCTATGGTCTTGCCAGCTCAAATGTTTATCTATGGTTATACCAAAGTAGGTAATGCTATTCACAAACTCATAGACGTTCCTTCAATCTCTAATTTTGGAGTTGTTACTTGTTTTTGAAGCATGTGAAAATTCATCGCTTTTGTCTTTTTAGTGTTAAGTGACAACTTGTTTACCATTAGCCATTCACTTACTTTCGAGAGTTCATTGTTGATGTTCACATTTGTATTACATATAAAAGTATTGAGAATGCTCGAAAGTGAGGTGTCATCTGCATATATTATTGCTGTGAAAATTTTACTTGCTAGTGAGATATCATTTACATAAATAACAAATAGAAGAGGACCAAGTATTGACCCTTGAGGTACGCCGGTTTTTATATTGCTTGAATCAGATTTTACATTTTCAAATTTAACATATTGTTTGCGATCAGACAAATAACTTCTTAATAGTGGCAGTGCGGGTCCTGTTACTCCATAATATTCTTATTTATATAATTTAAATTCGTGATCAAGCGTATCAAAAGCCTTGGATAAATCTAGAAAAATATCAAGTGGGGTGTTACCTTTATTTAATTCTTGAGTGATCTTGTCTATCATTTCTATGGCTGATAGTTCAGTGGAGTGTTTTTTTTCTAAATCCATATTGGCTTTCAAAATATAATTTTTTGGTGTGAAAATAATCATGCATTTGATCAAAAATAATTCTGTGTAACTCAATGACCTCGACCTCCTTTTTTTCACCGAGCTGGCTAATACCATGAAGTATGGGGGAGGGTTCTTATATAACCTTGTTTTCACCGAGTGAAGTCACTGATTTTCACAGAATGAAGTATGGGGGAGGGGGTGTTAAATAACCTTGTTTTCACCGAGTGACTTTACTGCGTTCCACAGAATATGATGATTTTGCTTTATTTATAGAAGTGTTTAATATTTTATTGTAGGTACGCAAATTTACGCGAAGATTTAGATATGCTATCGAATTGTTTGAGGTGTCTTTCAGTTTGTTGTACATTTTTCTCTGTAAGTAATTGAATTAAGGATACCTTGCGTAATCCATTTAGATTTTCTATGTTTTCTCTTGTTTAATTTCACTAATTTAGTAGGCATTGATTTTCCCATTGCTTTGGATATAGTTGTTGTTAGTACGTTATAATTTTCATTTGGATTAGCACGCAAGTTTAAAGTGAGTTTAGGGGAGAGCGGGGCTAGTTGTAGCGGGGGTAAGTTGTAACAACGCACTTTGACCAAAATCTTGTTGATTAATTTGAACTCACTAGGTGACAATTATGTCTTCTAAAGCCATGTACTATTATTATGTATTTCCATCCCATAATACCCAGGACTCATGGAGAACGATCAAATTGGACAGAGAACGAGGTGAAAAGTATTTTTTTGAATACCAATACATTATCACTTATCACAATGAAAAATAAGTCAAATAATTTCAACTGCGAATGATTATAGGCCATCTTGGAGAGGTCTTTTATGATGACAGACTGAATGACTGAAAAAGATTACTCGTAATGAGATATGTTGGCAAATGTTTTTTGGGTGCTTGTGGGGTTAGATGTAACAGATGAGTGGGGGCAAGTTGTACCAGTGCTACAATTTGCCCCCATTATCTCCTCATGGTGTTACAAATTGCCCCAATAGATTATATAAAATATGTTACAACCTGCCCCTATAGTTTTTGTATGTATATATGTCGATACATCTAGAACAAAAATGCACTTAAATACAGTGTATCAGCCCTCTGTTATTGTTATGCCTACTTCTTTGCTGCATCCTTATATGGACCAGGTAAACAATGTCAATGATTTTGTAATCCGAATAAGCAATTTGACACTTGCAATTTCATTAATGTAAGCTTATGCATTAAAGGTCATTACAGACTTAATATTACATAAATGGTTAATTTTTTGGTGCAAAACTCTATTTGGTATAATTTATATGTTGCAACATAGTATGTTATAATGTGCCCCAATGAGCACAGTACCTATGTTACAACCTGCCCCCATGCTGTTACATCTTGCCCGCACCGGGGGCAAATTGTAACATTTTGGGTGTGGTCATATTTCACTGCACCACATAACAACTATTGATGATATTTATCAAAATGATATTCTATGTTATAGAGGAGATATTATTCCTTTACTGTATAAAATGACTTCATTCATAAAGTTAATTATCACTTGGAAAATTACCAAAATATTGAAAATGTTACAACTAGCCCCGCCCTACTAGTCATATCAGAATTGCGAATTTCTGATATTAAATTGTTTATTGCGTCTGGACCACGTGTTTTTACTTTTACATATTGGGGATTTTTGTTGGTATATGGAGAAATGTTAAGGCATAGAAAGTAGGGGAGATGGTCAGATATACCACATGGTACTATTCCAGCAGTGGTTTAGAGGAAACCATGTGAAAATTTACATAAAAAGTTATCAATTAGAGTCCCACATTTATTTGATAGTCTAGTAGGCAACGTTATTTTGGGAAAAAATCTAATTGAAATTAGTGTATCTAGATATTGATTAAATATTGTTTTTTGTTTTACTTTTAGCAGGTCTATGTTATAGTCTCCTACTATGACTACTTCACATCGCCTTTTTTGAAGATCGTATAGTACGGGAGTGAACTCATCAATAAAAGTTTGATAGTTTTCATTCAGGTATCTAGGTAAAACTGGTAGCCCTATTGTTTTTAGCAAGTTTCAAGCAGCTGCGTAATATTTAATGATTATTACAACTATGGTGTATATTTATTCACAAAAAGGGACACTTAGGTTTAAACATGTAGTTTATTCAAGCAGTAACTAATTGAAATTTTTTTGAAAGGGAATTTATCCTGAATCATTGCAGGTAATAGAGCTAATTACCCTCACAAATAAAGTGTCATCCCCTCCACCCCCCCCCCCCCCCCAGATGACCAGTGGGTTATACTCGTCATCTCAGACGAAAGCAGATTCATTCAGTCAATCTGTCAATCAGCTAGTTTGTTGAAATTGTTCTTCTTTGATGCGCTGTTGCAAAATATGAGAAGAGAAGTTGTGAAATCGTAAGACATGATTGAGAATTTTTTACTTCATTGTGCATGTAGGGTCCTTATAGAATCAAAGAGAGACAGATTGATCTTGACAATCAAAAGAGGAAATACCAAGAAATTTAACTGTCTTGCCGAATATCTCCTCTCCGCAAATTTTAGATTTTTTACAAAAAACCGTCTTTTGCGTAATCGCGGTACATACGTCTCTCCTTTAGCATATGCTGAATTCCTTCAGTGGAAATTAAAAATATAATTTTACCATCACGCCGCTCCTGTAAATCCGAGTCGGCAAAATGTGTCAACAGATTCGTTTTAGACGTGTCCTATTGACATTCACAATTCGATGGCTTTCACAAACATACTTTTATCCTTTATATGAAGGTCAGAGAGTTTGAACAAAAATACATTATCTTCAACAGATGTGTTCGTGTGAGAGACAATTAAGGCTCTATCTTTCGCATTCTCAATGTGAATTATATTTCTGATTTCAGACAAACGAGCGAGACCTATTTCTGTAGATTGTCAAGCAAGATCCGTGGTTTTTCGAACCAGATGAGACTAGATCACCAGAAGCCAATGTTACTATCATATACTGTATTTTGCATCTCAAATTACATTTTTCTAACAAAACTTCAGCCGATTGAGTGTTATAATCATTAAGTTTTTCATAATTTACTCTCTGACAACATATACATCGATTTATGTTCGATTTGACTGGAGATTTCCTCGTTGAGAATTGGTCATCGTCTACCTCCTGCTTTCGTTTTTGTCTTTTTTTCTCTCTCTCTCTCCACTCAATCTTTATCACACACCTCAACTGGTGACCTATTATTTTCTTGAACTTCCTGAGCATTGTTAATAAATTCACGATGTAATTTTAAAGCATTATAATTTTTCTTTATTTGAGGACATGACAGTTGCACGGTGGTAATCCTTCGACAGATTTTACACGCATCTCAATCCATTATTTGTATGTAGGCACCGTATGTTATATTTTATACAAGTAGCTATTATTATATTATAATCCATTTAGTATAATTATATGCTACTATACATGCTGAGGTATGATATTGCATAAGGTATATGTAGCTACTAGCCACATATGTATTATTTAATTTACTGTAACGTTACTCTTGTTTAGCTGTATACAGCTAGCACATCTTTACTGTCGGTGATGACACGTGATTTAAAAAAAAATATGTATGCTCAATGGATGTAGCTAAAATGCAAATCACTATAGATTTTCGAGCGTCAATATGCAAACAGACGACAGACTAACTGACTAACAAAGAATAAGAGGTGTAATTGTGGCCGCACTCAAATTGGAATTAGAAGATTGCATGATGAACACACTACTATCCCCAATTAAGCGCATTTTATTGATATTATGGACATAATATAATGACAAAAGCCTAGAAAATGAGTTTTTAGCTTGATAAAAATATCAAAAAATATCAAATCCATTATTACGTCATAACTTTTGCAAAAATATAAAACATTTTTGGAGAAAGGATTATTTTTAATCCATATATGTCCCTGAGTCTGTGTAAAAAAATGGCACTTTTGTCTGGCAAGTAAATATAATACTGCTAAGCCACCTCACTCTGACAGCTCTCCATCTCCCTACATGGGCCACTTCATTGCCCTTTAACGCCACTACCTCGCCCTTTAGCTTCTTTCTGTTGCCTTTTAACTCGCTTCAGTTGCCATATAACGTTTTCTATCGCTGTCTTAGGTCTCTCCATCACGCTTAACGCCTCCTCATTCTTGCTCTGTGGTAGTAGTAGTAGTAGTAAATTATTGCTTACGTCACTTTGCCCACAAATGGTCATTTAAGTGACATTGTAATACGATAAAAACATTGTAGTCAATTGATGAGATGAATGATGTGCAGATGATGATGTGAGGGTGGGGGTGATAGGACATGGTGGGTTTTTGAGAGCGTTTTCCTTCGACCGCCCGATAAGGGGTTCTGGGGATGTCTAGGGGATTCACCCCCCAGACATGCCCAGACAGCCGGAGACTTGTGTTTCACTATGCAATTTAATGCTAGGCATTTCGCACAGCTCCGCTATCCTAGGGTCGGATAGTACACAGCTAAGGCTTATTAATTGCATATGTTCCAAGGGAGACAAAGTAGTCCATGGGCCAGATAGGGTTACCGTGCACCCCCCCCCCAGGACAGTCTGAGACCAAGTTTTTATTGTTCCTTGGACCTCTCCCGATATCAAAAGTCGATGCCATCAAAAAAAAGTTGGGATGGACTACCTGTTTTGGGCCATTTTCAAAATGGCCGCCATCGAAATCTGGAAATCACGTTTTGTGCCATAACTTGAGATCTAAGGCAGTTAGTGTCACAAAATTGGTGTCTATGCATATGTTTTTGGGGGTGAGGAATTCAATTATGCCGATAAAAAATGTTTCTGTCTTGTGGAAAATTTATAAACCGCTATTCAAACGTATTTTTCGTACATTTTTGGTCAATTTTTGTGTTAGTCTATGGGACAGAAAGGGTTACTGTGCACCCTCCACCTATGAAAGCCTGAGACCAAGTTTTTTCTGCTCATTAGACCTCCCCAAATATTAAAAATCGATGCCATCAAATAAAAGTCGGATGGACCACCTATTTTAGGCCATTTCAAAATGGCCGCCATTGAAATTTGGAAATCGCGTTTTGTGCCATAACTTCAGTTCTAAGGCAGTTAGAGTTACAATATTGATGTCTATACATATGTTTTTGGGGGCGAGGAATTCAATTATGCAAATAAAAAATATTTCTGTCTCGTGGAAAATTAATAAACAGCTATTTAAACGTATTTTTCGTGCATTTTCGGTTATTTTTTGTGTTAGTCCATGGGCCAGATAGGGTTACTGTGCACCCTCCACCCATGAAAGTCTGAGACCAATTTTTTTGGCTCATAAGACCTCCCCAATATCAAAAGTTGATGCCATCAAATACAAGTCGGATGGACTACCTATTTTAGGCCATTTCAAAATGGCCGCCAATGAAATTTGGAAATCACGTTTTGTGCCATAACTTGAGTTCTAAGGCAGTTAGAGTCACAAAATTGATGTCTATACATATGTTTTTGGGGACGAGGAATCTAATTATCCAGATAAAAAATATTTCTGTTTTGTAGATAATTTATAAACAGTTAAATAAACGTATTTTTCGTGTATTTTCAGTCATTTTTGTGTATTTTAGTGCGAGCACAGAAAAAAACTAACCTTAAAATAAAACTTGTAGTGTTATTTTATTCCTTGAATAATGAGCATTACAGTGTGAAAAATTGTAAATAAAAATTCAACTTTGTTTGTGACGAGCATGATCAATGAAAAAAACTTAGTGTGGAAAATATTAAAATAACAAAGTGGTGACTGTTCTATGAACCAATTACAATTACATGTCATCTTCATCCATATTAGATCTGACCAGCAGCTGAGTAGATTATTTCCTTCATTGCAAAAAAACAGTACTTTTACACAAGATCATATCGCCACTTTAAAATTTAAAACGGCAGATACACCCTTTCAATTCCAAGGGGAAAATTTAGTTATTGCCAATCATTCTTATGTATTGCACACTCATTTCAGCAGTTTATCTATCACACATTTAAAAACAGAATTTCTAACATAATAGTTGCCGTGGTATCAAATTTTTATGGTGGTGACAGCAGAAATGGTGGTGAAGGCCTTTTTCCACCAGAATATAAAACACGTTTGCACTACCATAGAACATAAAATAAACAAATAAGCTACTAAACCTAATCCTCATCACTGTCACTTTCAGCTACTGCACTGTCATCAGACAACACTTCTCCCTCTGATGAACTTGCTACATCGTCACCACTTTCAAATGTATCATCTTCCCTTGCTATGTCTATTGGGATAATTGGACCTTGACACCAGACGGGCACAAATTTCTCATTGTTTTCAGTCCATCCATTAATTGCTAGATGAATATATGGCTGAGGAATATGGGCTAATTTCCAAATTCCAGTTTGATAATTTACTCGTCTAATATGCTGAGACAATGTCTTTCTACATAGTGGAAATTGGCTGAAGTCTGGCTGAAGTCAATATTGCTCACTTCTGCTTCAGAATAGAGTAGCGATACATGTCACATGTTAACTCTTCTAGGTCGGTCACTTAAGTCATCGGAGATATGCCAAACATCTCCTAATTTACAGAGTACATCTTGAAATCGCATAGTCTTCTGAATCAGTTTTATGGTTAATTTTTCCTACGCCTTGTCTAGGATGTGAGTGATGCACCAGTGCCAAGTGATCTAAGCAGCACTCTGGTCATACAAGATGACAATGCTTTCTTCCATGTTATGTCAAACATCACCAGCAACTTTCATCTCATTGCACATACAATATTTGACAGCATACCAAGGAGTGGCGACATTATCTTTAGCACAGAAGGCTCGATTAAGCAAATGGAGGGACAGATGCTTGGTACCAGTGATACATTGATCATAAGTAGGCCATTGCTAAAAAACCAGCTGATTGGAAGACATTTCTGATGAACAGTGACAACAAATCACAGTTAGTTGATGTTATGTATGATGTTTGGTGCTCTCATAAATTTGCCCCAAGCCTTGCATAGAAAAAAAATATTAACTGTCCCTCATCGTAACTGCTACCTTCTTGCGTCTGAAGATGGAACAACAGTTAATAAAACTGAGATTACATCATTGTTCTCAAATAAATAAAAAACTGATACTGTCTCTATGCACAAGAGCAAGGCTGTGATACAGTTCGCATTCGCAGTTCTGACAGTGATGTGTTTTTCATATTGCTGCACCATTTTCAAGTTAGACATCACTATTTCGTTTGATACTGGCTCAGACAACACAAGAAGGCTTCTGATTGTAATTCACATAGACAACAATAATGGTCAGAAGCTCTGCACGTCTCTTTGCGCATTCACGCGTAGGGGAAATTAAACCAATAAAACTGAGTCAGGAGACTGTGAGATTTCAAGATGTAAATTAACTTGATGTTTGGCATATCTCTGATGACATGGTGATCGACCTAGAAGAGTTCACATGTGCCATCTATGGAAAAAGTCGTCATACGAGTGTACATGATCTTCGCTACTCTATTTTGAAGCAGAAGTGCATCAGTCTCGAGCGCAATATTGACCTCAACCAATTTCCATCATGTAGAAAGACATTGTCTCAGCATATTAGACGAGTAAATGAGACTGGAATTTGGAAATTAGCCCATATTTCTCAGCCATTAGAAAGTGATGACGATGTAGCAGGTTCATCAGAGGAAGAAGTGTTGTCTGATGACAGTGCAGTAGTTGAAAGTGACAGTGATGAGGATTAGGTTTAGCTAATCAGTAGCTTGCGATATGTTTATTTTATGTTCTATGGTAGTACAAACGCATTTCATATTCTGGTGGAACAAGGACTTTACCACAGCTTTACCACCATTTCTGCTGTCACCACTATAAGAATTTGATGACATGGCAACTATTATGTTAGAAACTCTGTTTTTAAATGGGTGTAAGATATACTGGTGAAATGAGTGTGCAATACATAAGAATGACTGTCGAAAACCAAATTTTACCCTTGGAATTGAAAGGGTGTATCTACCGTTTTAAATTGGCGATATGATCTTGTGTGAAAGTATTGGAAGGGAATATTCAGATATAATATGGATGAAGATTACATGTACTCCTAATTGGTTCATGGAACAGTCACCACTTTGTTATTTTAATATCTTCTACACTAAGTTTTTTTCATTTATCATGCTAATCTTAAGCAAAGTTGAATTTGTATTTACAATTTTCAACACTGTTATGCTTATTATTCACGGAATAAAATAACACTACAAGTTTTATTTTAAGGTTAGTTTTTTTCTGTGCTCGCACTAAAATACACAAAAATGACCAAAAATACACGAAAAATACGTTTATTTAACCGTTTATGAATTATCTACAAGACAGAAATATTTTTTATTGGGATAATTAGATTCCTCGTCCGCAAAAACATATGTATAGACACCAATTTTGTGACTCTAACTGCCTTAGAACTCAAGTTATGGCACAAAACGTGATTTCCAAATTGCATTGGCGGCCATTTTGAAATGGCCTAAAATAGGTAGTCCATCCGACTTGTATTTGATGGCATCGACTTTTGATATTGGGGGAGGTCTTATGAGCCAAAAAAATTTGTCTCAGACTTTCATGAGTGGAGGGTGCACAGTAACCCTATCTGGCCCATGGACTAACACAAAAAATAACCGAAAATGCACGAAAAATACGTTTAAATAGCTGTTTATTAATTTTCCACAAGACAGAAATATTTTTTGTTGGCATAATTGAATTCCTCGCCCCCAAAAACATATGTATAGACATCAATATTGTAACTCTAACTGCCTTAGAACTGAAGTTATGGCACAAAACGTGATTTCCAAATTTCAATGGCGGCCATTTTGAAATGGCCTAAAATAGGTGGTCCATCCGACTTTTAGTTGATGGCATCGACTTTTAATATTGGGGGAGGTCTAATGAGCAAAAAAAACTTGGTCTCAGACGTTCATAGGTGGAGGGTGCACAGTAACCCTCTCTGTCCCATAGACTAACACAAAAAATGACCAAAAATGTACGAAAAATACGTTTGAATAGCGGTTTATAAATTTTCCACAAGACAGAAACATTTTTTATCGGCATAATTGAATTCCTCACCCCCAAAAACATATGCATAGACACCAATTTTGTGACTCTAACTGCCTGAGAACTCAAGTTATGGCACAAAACGTGATTTCCAGATTTCGATGGCGGCCATTTTGAAAATGGCCCAAAACAGGTAGTCCATCCCAACTTTTTTTTGATGGCATCGACTTTTGATATCGGGGGAGGTCCAAGGAACAATAAAAACTTGGTCTCAGACTGTCCTGGGGGGGGGGGTGCACGGTAACCCTATCTGGCCCATGGACTATATATACTTGAGCAACATCTATGAGGAAATAATTCACAAATTCTCTTATGTGGGCTTAGTGTTGAGACACAAACAGTAGTGTTGTCATGGGGGTCTGGAAACAGTTGACTCACCACATATTAACAGTGGAGTAGTATCTTGTAATTAGTTCAGTTGCTGATATTAATATAGTCAAAGTGTACTCTATAGGCTAATGTAGGCCTTCACCTGACCGTACCACCAAAGACCATGTACAAAAGGATGATCAACTTACGAATTTCACCATACAAATGCGTGTAATACATTGTACAGTGCTGTCCCCTTTTAACGGGAGTTGGAACTACCCTTTAGCAAGTGTATCATCATATAAAACAAGTGATAATTTCACCACTTTAGCCTCCAAATAAAAAATAATGTTTTTACAGGTTTGACAGTTCTGACATTATCTCTACAATATTTATTTTTTGAACGAAAATAACTGCTAATATAACAGAAAAGTCATGTTATATTATCCTACAATTTTAGAAATTAAAATGTCTTTATTTAAATAACAGAAGAGCTGTGTACAGAAAGTACACAAATATGTGGTCACAGAACGGGAGGGGAGTGACGATATGTCGTCAAGCATAGTGACCACAAAGGAGATCGGGGCAAAACATTGGTGACAACCATAACTTGGCAGACGTGTATTTTGATTCAAACTTTTATTATTTAAAAAAAATACATTTAGAACACAAAAGCAATATTATAAAATTATAATATGTGAGCATTCTCCCTCGGACCACTGCCATCAATGTCACTGATGACTGGAGCATTAGCAGTACTGTATACTGATATCTTGAAAACAAGACATGTTCATTTTAATGACACAATTTATTTATAGTTGAATTTTAATAATTTTCTATTTCTCCTGCCGTTACTGGTAATAAGGTGTTCATTGTTTTCCCGCAGTACATGGTGTAGCCGAATGGGGACATAAATATGTAATATTAACGTGAAACATTCACAACTTGCACGTGATTTATTGTCTTTGATGATGGTATGAATGTGATGATGAATGTGTCCAGGTATTTTTCAGAAAATTCGCTCATTTGAACCAATTAAATGT
>OZ024908.1:74905223-74933918 GCA_964017125.1 Flabesymbios commensalis | reverse complement strand
CAAATCCCTGTGACCCTTCCCGGATGGGATCCTTACCCTGTTAAAGGGTGACGAAGAGGCGTTAAAAGTCAAGGGAAACTGTCAAAGGAAGACAGGAAGGCTTAAAAGTGCTACGGTAGGAATTAAATGGCGACGAGGAAATATTGGAAGGCGACAGGGGGGCGTTAAAATGCAAATAAGATGCGTTGAAGTAATACAAAGAGGCGTTAAATGTCACAGGAAGTGACTGCGATACATTTAGTGACAGAGTTGCGTCAAACAGCGACAGAGCTGCGTTAAAAGATAGATAGTCGCTAAAGGGAGAATATTTAAAGGTGATGGAGAGCCAACGGGAAAAGGAAAAAGAACGACGGCGGAGCGTTAAAGGCCGACAGACAGGTGTTTAAAGACGACGGAGAAGCGTGAAATGGCCACGAAGGGGCGTTAAAATACGATGTCCAGACAGTCATTATGTGGCACAGAGAACTGTTGAAAAGCTACAAAAAGGAGTTAAAGTCAACAAGGATACCATAAAGGGCGACAGAGAGGCACTAAATGACAAGGATACGTATAAAAGGACGACAGAGAAAAGTGAAATGGCGATAAAGGGGCGTTAAAATGTGATGGAGAGTCGCTAAGCAGCAAACAGAACACGGTAACCCAATATTGGGTTAATGTTGGGCCAACGTCTAAGACGATGACCCAACATTAACTCATTCAAGACGGCACTCTCAGAACATACATGTTTCTGTGGACGGGACATTTTTAAAAATGTACTTTTCATGACGTCACAAAACACGAGTTATCTCGGGCTCCGTCCTGTACCGTCGAAGTAGCTTGTCCGAGATATCTCGGGCTCCGTCTGTAATGAGTTAAGCCGACATTGGGTCAATATCGTGTGCCTGATTGGTATGTGGAATAGACTAGGCACAAAATGGGATAATTGTCTGTATTAAAATTGCTGTTGGCACTTTTGAGGAAAAGTTGGAAAGCATAATTTTTACCAATTTCGGGTGTGCTGAATTCCAAAAAAGTCCTTTCCAAGCTGAATTTTAAAATTTAGGTGGTCAAAAATCAAAATCGAAATGGCCGCCGTTATATTTAATGTATTCAATTATGCAGTCATATAACATATTAAATGGTAATTGTAGTGGTGTTTTTTTTTGCACAGGGACTTTGTGATATTTGTTTAAATTAAACAAAAATCCTCTTTCAAAAGAAACCTAATTTGCATAAATACAAGATGGCCGCCATATGATTTGCCAATTACCATATTATGTCTCATTTTTAGAAAAAAATAAAGATAGAAAAATAATTAAGGTATGAAAAAATTCAGAATTACATTGGCAATAAATGCAATCACATTTATACTGATTACAAAGGCCTCATTTGCATAAATCCAAGATGGCCACCAAGCGATTTGACGATTATCACATTTGCATCGTAACGTTGAAACAAATGAAGATAGAAACATGTAGGCCTATGATGTATCAAAGTGATCAGGATTGAAATTTCAAAACAGTGTAGAGTATAATTTGCAGAAATTAAAGATGGTCGCCATCTTAATTGTCAATCATCACATAATGCAATGATAAATTTATATATCGTAATTTTTTTGCCAAAACATATATGACAGTGTACACATTACCACTTCTAGATCAAAAAAACACCTGTTCCTGTGTAAAGATTGTGTAGTGCAATATGGAGTAAGTCTACCTTGAGCTTTTAAGTTGTATTTGTGTCTACTTACAGCCCATTTGGGTGTACAGAGGTGATACGGGCCTATGACACCCTAGACTTTTTGTCACCCAATATAATTTGTTGAATGTAGACTATTGCAGTTTTTTGTATCCAAAAATGGGCCTTTCGTTCAGGTGAAAAAACTACAAAAACACACTAAATTGTGATTTTATTTTCTAGGTTGCTCTTTTGATGACAAATGACAAATATTTGATTAATTCATTCTCTCCATGAAAAGACACAATTGGAACAAATTACATGTTACTGTTCATTATTCATGAAAATATCACAGAGCATTGACTTTCAAGGTATTTTAATGGCTAGGGTGTACATAAGTAAACAGCAGAAAATTCAATTACTTCAGTTTAGATTAGCTTATTAGTGTTTTGTCGGAGTTATCATTTCTAACAACAATTAATAACAACAATTAATAATATCGCACATCATGAAAGTAATGCACAATATAATTAAACAACTTAAATGCTACTTTTTCAAGATGGTGCCATATTTTGCTTGTGAGCACTCTGCAGTCAATATTTGATTTTTTTTCTTAAGTATGGTATTGTGCCCTGTAATCACATTACAAATGAATGACGGTAATGATTAGCTGAGCCCTCCAGAAAGCAGACTGAGCTACTCTTTTATTATTAAAAAAATATTATATAGCCTGTGCTTAAAGCAAATATAAGATAATCCTGTGGTCGAAAACAACTAGATTTCGCAGCAAATTCCGTAACTGCAATCATTGTTACATACCTATCCAGCAAACACACTACATTGGACCTGTGTATGCTCATTATTGGGACAGAAATATCAGAATATGAAACTATAGTGTCAGGATATGGGATAATAATGCAAAAAATAACATCATAATGTCAATATGAGGTGTTATATTGACATTATGTACATAACTGTTGGGTGTCATCAATTGCGGAGTAGGTGGTGGGTGTCGGCAATACCAGCACTTAGCGTGACAATATGCCATTAAAATGACAAGGCCTGTAGGATAAGGTAATATAATATCACAATATGGCATTGTATTTGAAATAGTCATTGAAATGACAGGATCTGGCATATTCTCAGCATGTGGCATTATAATATCAGGATAGGACATTTTAATATCATAATATGACATTTTAAAGTGAGTTATGGGATTTAATATATATATATATATATATATATATATATATATATATATATATATATATATATATATATATATATATTATAAAGTTAGGATATGGCATTTTAACGTCCAATTATGCATTGTACTGTGATAATATTGCATAGGAATGTCGGAAGTTGACATTATAATACAATAATATGGTATTATAATAACGGAACAGGACATTACCGTAGACTATGTTACAGTATAAAATCTGGATATAACATTTATGTATCAAGGTGTTGAATTGTAATATCTGGATAACACAACTTAACACCATGATATGGTATTATCATTTTCAAATATTGCCCTTTGTCATTACAAAATGGCGTTATAATGTCATAATATTATTAAGCCACTGTCGCCACTTGTGTTGGTTAAACATCACGTTATGTCACTAAAATAACAGACTATGGCATATTGGCAGGATATGGCTTTATAATACCAGGATATGGCAGTTTAACATCACGGTATATCAATTTAATTACATTCAAAGTCAAGATATGGCACTTGAATATTATAATATAAATTTTTTTATAACAAAATAGTTATAAAGTTATAAAGTTGTTATATGACGCTTTAACGTCAAAATGTGGCATTTAAATATGACGATAGAGTAATATAATGTCAGAATATTGTATTACAATGACATACTATGATATTAAATAGAAGATGGGACTGTTGCAAGTCATGATATGGCAGTCAGGATCAGGATATTGGGTTGTAATATTAGGATAAACCTCATGATATGGTATTATAATGTCCAAATATGGCCCTTTAACACCACAAAAATACATTTGAAATTAAGGATATGCCATTTTGATGATTATGATATAACATTATAAGATTAGGATATGACATATCCTTTTAAAAAAATAAGATTGCAATGCCACATTGTGATCATATTGCCATATTCTCCAATCCCTCGTCATTTTAATGACATGCTTTGATGCTAATTAATTGTTTCTCCGACACCAACCCCTTACTCCCACTTTTTAAGACATGTAACGGTCATATACATAATATCATTATAATGTCATATCTTGATATAATATTATTATTTTTCATTATTATGCCACATCCTAACATTATGGTGTCATATTCTGACATTACTGTCCCACAATTCAACATTCATGGGTTCATTGTCGCGTGTGTACTGGATAGGTACGAAAAAATACTAACGTTTCCTGAATTTTCTATTAGTTATAACCATGTTTCGACCACAGGAGGATTTATCATTTGTTTTCAACATAGGATAAATTATAGTAGTCCACCCATGACCCAAATAATGATAGGCTTAGTCTGAAAGGCTCAAATAAGCCTTCCCGTCATTCAGTTAATATGTGATAATTATTGGCAAATCACATAGCGGCCATCTTGGATTGATACAAATCAGAAATTTAATATTATCATTTACATACATACACGTTATTGAAATTTCAATCCTGAATATTTTGACACCTCACACATGTTTTTATCTTCATGTGTTCCAAAGTTACAATACATTTTATAAACATGTGATTATTGTGTTATGTGATGATTGGCAAATAACATGGCGGCCATTTTCAATTTATGCAAATTATACTATTGTCATTGTCATATACATACACGGTTTTAAAATTTCTATCCTGATTATTTTTACACATTATACGTTTCTATCTTCATTTGTTCCAAAGTTATGATGCATAATGTAATAATCTGCAAATCACATGGTAGCCATCTTGGATTTATGCAAATGAGGCCTTTGTCGCCATTATATAGGCCTACGTGATTGCATTATCTTGATACCTTATCACCTTATCGCCATTTTCAATTTATGCAAAACCAGCACTTAGCGTGACAATATGCCATTAAAATGAAAAGGCCTGTAGGATAAGGTGATATAATATCACTATATGGCATTGCCATTGTCATATACATAGACGGTTTTGAAATTTCTATCCTGATTATGTTTACACATTATACATGTTTCTATCTTTATTTGTTCCAAAGTTATGATGCATGATAATAATCTGCAAATCAAATGGTGGATTTATGCGAATGAGGCCTTTGTCATCATTATATAGGCTTACGTGGTTGTATATTGTTGCCAATTCAATTCTAATTATTTTGATACCTTATTCATTTTTCTATCTTTGTTTGTTCCAAAGTTATGAGGCATAATCTGATAATTGGCAAATCATGTAGCGGCTATCTTGTAATTATTCAAATTAGGCCTCTAATGATTTTTGTCCTGAGCTAACAAAATTACAAAGCTTTTAGTAAGGAGTCCCTGTGCCAAATTACATGGGTTTATACCAATATTCACACCTTGGTGAAAGAGTCCATGGACTAAACATGATGATTTTAATTGACGGCCATTTTGTATTTTGATTTCTCATATCTGAACCACAACATTCAGGTCATTGCTATTTTTTTCAATTCAGCATAACCCACTTAGCTTAGGAAATTTTTTAATGAAAAAATCCAACATCAAAACTGTTAAAAAGGAACATACTTTTCGAAATAATCAAATTATCTGTAAAAAATGGCGGCCATTTTGATTTCGCTTTTTGACCAGCTAAACTCCAATTACCAGCTTGGAAAGGATTTTTTCGAATTCCCCATACCCCAATTAGGTTAGAAAGCTGGTTTTCCAACTTTTCCTCGAAAATGCCTACAGGTTTCTGATATTCTGAAAATGTATCTAGTCTAGAGCAGAGAACTGTTGAAAAGCGACAAAGAGGACTTAAAGTCGACAAGGTTACCTTAAATTTTGACAAGAGAGGCACTAAATGGCAACTGAGAAGTATTAAAGGCGTATGAGGTAGCATTCAATGGGCGACGGGGAGACGTTTGTTGCCAACGGGAGACGTTGAAGAGCGACAAAGAAATCTTTAAAATACAGGACTACAGTCTTGACGAAAGGCCCCAAAAGGGTGCTAAAAGTCGACAAATAGGCATTAAGGGCAAAATGTGTTAATGAGCGACAGTGGGACGTTAACAGGCGAAGAAGAGGTGTTAAATTTCACAGGCAAACTGATAAAGGGCGACAGGGAGGCGTTAAGACGAAAATTCATTGATTGATTGATTCTCAAGACCGCCGAATCACGATAATGGAAAAAAAAAAAAAAAAAATTGAAATTTCGTCTTTTTTATTTTCATTATACCTCTGACCCGTTATTTATCTATGTAAACTGATAAATATGGATATAATAATGTAAAGTACTGCATATTTTTTAAATTAAATAAGTTGACACTTAGAAAAAGCGTTTTTTGCATAAGTTCATCGTTACAAAATAAAATAAAAAAGGTTTTTTTAACGACCGCCTGCTCTAAATCTTGAATAATCATTCTTGAGAACCAATTAATTAAAAAAACTCTGGCCTAAAGGGGTCATGGAGGCGTTTTCGTCCAAGCTCCACCACTATATATGATTGCGGAGTTTGTCAAGACCAGACATATTGGGCATTTAAATTTTATATATTTTTTCCCTAATTAACCTAATTTATTTCCTTTGTAAATCGCCGCTGTGAAACAATGATACGGGAAGTTGTGATGATTTTCACGTGAAGGCCCAGTCACATATGCCATCACGCACATCCAGCGCACAAAAAATGAAGAATTTTGGACAGTGCGTTGTGATTCGCTGGGCGTGAGTCAGAATTCGTTGATGATTTGACGAGAACGCCTGATGAACGTCATTCCTTCTTTGTGTGCGTCAACCTCTGCGCACATTTTCTGCATGCTCAAAAATGTCGGCACTGAGCGAGCATATAGCGCCCAACTAACGTGTTCCTAACGCATGTCCAGCGAACATATAACGTATATGAGGCGTTCTAAATACTTTCTAACTAATTTGTGCCTCGCGCTGGCGATGCGCCATGTATTCGCCAACTTTGTCGCCCTGCTAACGCGCAACGCGGTGGCGAAACGCACAACGACGCACTGCTCTATTTTTTGTCACTCAAGGAGTGGGCTGTGCGTCGTGTATGTGTGACTGGGGTATAAGCCACCCGGCAAAATACCTCAAGAAAGAGGATGTTGAGCGACATGTTATCTGGTCTTTATTAAACATATTTGAAGAAGTGTTTCAAATACAGATAAATTCATGATTTTTATTTTATTTTAAAACATGATTTTAAAACATAACTTATCTTCACGATTATGCTTATAAAAAGGTGGTTTTGTAGTGGATAATTCGCGAATATTGTTCAACTTTGTAGCTCCTTCCAGATTTTGATGACGGCCATTTTAAAATCCAAAATGGAAGCCGTCAACATGGCTGATCACGTGTACACATTTTTTAAATAATTTAAAATATAAAAATACTACATCTGTACCAGGTGTTGCTTTTGTTACAATTTGAACAATTCTAGTTGTCATTACCAGCCCCACTATAACTCAAAGGACGAGCTTCTCACAACTATCGCACAGCAAACACGGCACGCTGAACCAATGTTGGCTTAATGTTGGGTCAGCGTCGCAGACGATGGCCCAACATTAAAACAATATTGATTTAACATCGCGTGTTTTGATTATATCTCGGTAAACTTTTCACTATTATATCGCAATTTCTTAAACATATATATCGCTCTTAAACAGTTAAATATGGTACATATGTTGCCTCCCACAAAGTTAAAAACATATGGTGATAGATCATTTAATAAAGCTGCCCCCTTACTTTGGAAAAAATTAACATATCACATACGGAGCTGTAACAAACTTGATCAATTTAAGCGACACTTGAAAAGTAATTTGTTCAGTATCGCATACTTGTAGAGATGCTATGATTTTTTCACCTTAATTTACCAAGTTGATCATGTTCATTGACATTTTTGTTTGTAGCGCCAAAGAGCAACTTAAGGTTGGATATGGCGCCATATAAGTGTACATTATTATTATTATTATTATTAAATATGGTATGCATTGTATTATAGCATCCGTATACATTTACGTAATCCTGTCATGTGGATGGTAGGTGCCAACGTTGCTCGGTCAATGGTTGATTTTGACGCATGTATCTCAAGGACGGATTGCGCGTGATGATGTCTAGTGAGCTTATCATTATTATACATCATAATTTCCAATTATTAATATCGGTCATAAATATTGATTATAGTATTTGTACATGACATATCATCATAATCATACACAAATCAGCATGCTTGGAATACTGGGCTCCACATAAACATGGTAAATATGTCCATGCAAACAGGAAATTTGGATTTATTTTATTTAATATTATGCCGACGATGCAATATTAAACCGAGGCTGGATCAACATATCGTGTTTGATGGTATTACATGAGACAAAACAGGCAATAAATAGACAATATTACCCGGTGTTTTCAGTATTGGCCCTAGTATTTTGTTGAGGTGGCCAGTATTTTGACGAGGACGGAGGCCGAGGCAAAATAGGTCACCGAGACAAACTAGGCCTATCACGTAATGATTAGCCTAGCCCCACTTGTGATTATCGATGTCAAGTTAGACAAACTCGCTTTTAGTGTGTCCAAGGTTAGCAATTGGGCTATCCAGCACCAACCTCATATAAAACATCCTTTTCGATCAGAGCAGTTAGGATACGCTATATAAGCTTATATTAAAATTTGGTCAACACAAGTACCAGTCTATAGAACTATGGGCAATAGCCGAGGCCTATAGACTAGTTGGGCCTACAGTCTGTGCTAGGCCTATACTTACTTGCATGGATGATAGGTCATGCATTTATAAATAGGCCTAATAGGCTAAAACATTTATTCTATAAGAAACTAGCAACATATCTGTATGGGTGTTACGCCAGCATATGTACAGTGTGTCTCTGTCATCGTTAACTTGCTGGCCGTCTGACTGTAGGCTAATATAATATCACTATAAGCATGTCTAATCATAGAATATATAATAGCGTCAACCTTGAATAAATCGAACCTCAAATCATGAAGTTATAAGTCTTTTCACATCGCCGAATAAAATGTGGCCCTGTCCATGATCCTGAATGAAGCCAAACCCGAACAAATACGAAAAACCCAGTCAAATAAGTATATTTTCAGTATTTGCCCCAATTGTTCATAATGATAAATAGTAGAAACTAATTAATACGATACATAGTGATTATGGGAAATCTTATTATTTATTATTAGTATAATATAATTTTTAGTATCTGTGTCCTAATTTGGTAAAACTATTGTAGTTATGAATTAACTCAAATCCATTATCCCAGGAAATATTCTTCTTCTTTTATATAATCTACTCATTTTATCACACCTAAATTATGGGACACTAGCATGGGGATATAACTCAAAATAAATTTGCAGACTTCAAAAATAGAGCAGTTCGGATATAACAAATAGCCCATATTTTGCACACCCTGATATAATATTCCAAAATTTGCATATTTGAAAAATAAGAGAAATTTTCGGGAGTAAAAATCGTATATTTTATTATAAATTAAAACAGCAGAAACTGCCAAAATATTTTTGAAATTTCGAATATATCACCGGTACACAACTTTATATTATTACACCAGGACACGTGATCATATCCGTCCTCTAATTATCAAGCATGAATTTTGTCGAAAATGTATAAGGTAAGAAGTTGTCAGAAAATAAATCCCAACCAGAAATAATAAATAAAATAATTACTCATAGTTTGAAAGGTTTTATTGACTATATTAAAATAAAGTACTTAGCTTGTTACCATACCCAATGTATCAGACAGAACTACTATGCGTGCTTAAATACAGAAATTAAATATAAAAAAATAATCAGCTTTTTCTTTGATTTGCTATTAGTAATTAAACTTTATTTTTTTATCGTCATCTTGGATGTGAAATGGTATATCGGCCAATTTACTTACTTGCCGATCTAACTTTTCTCATCCGAATGAGACACTCCGTACAACACCCATCTGTCACAATATATATTACTGTTGGGGAAAACAACTGTTATCACTGCTATTTTCAAACTCTTCTGCAGCAATTTATCTCTGAGTTAGTATTCTTTGTCAAGTGTTTTCTATGAAAATGTATTTTTCTTATGAGATTTAGTATCGTTTTTTTATAACTAATATGTTGTTTTTTTTCAGGTGGCTCTCACGCCTTAGTGAGAGTCTCCGGGCAAATAATTTATTTAAACCTATATTTTTTACATCAGATACTGTTATCTTGTGCCAAATAAATCTGTCTGTCTGTCTATTCATACTATGCCGTCAATCTGTCGTACAGCATTAAAAAGTGTTCTTTTTAGCCATCCTGTACATGTACAAAATTAAAACGTTGAATTTCGTAACTCCTGTTTGTTAAACCAAATCCTAATGAAGGACTTGAAAATGTTTAAATCGTGTTCAGCAGTCTAAATGTCAAACTCTCATTTAAAATACGCGCAACACAGTAAACTAACATATATTTATTATTTGCATACAATATGTACAATAAAATACACATATAATTTAAAATTGATTAAAATGGCATAAAAGTATAAAAATTATTTGTGTGTATAATACTTTTGCATGCTACGAAGTAGGATAGACAGTATATATGCCCAGTAATTCCACCCCTGTTAGTTTTGACATTACGAACATTGTCGACATAATGCACACTTACAAACATGAACCCATGTGCAGGTGTCGTTTACATTAAAATTAGATTCTAAAATTTCGTTAAAATATATAGTTAAGCTTTTCTTAAAACCAAGTGATGTGCTTGCATTTTTAACACCCTCGGGAAACTTGTTCCAACTTTATACAACTCTGTTAAAATATAATTTTCTAGATTGCTCATTTTTACAGAGTGGTATTTGAAAATGTAATGATTCAGATTGTCTAGTACATCTCTGGTCATTTCTAAAATGTATACTGTCGTATACATTGTCGTTGCAGTCGTCTGCAAACAATGCTATCGTAGAAGGCTTTAATTTGAGGGGCATGTCATTTATGTACAATATAAACAACAGTGGACCCAGAATTGAGCCCTGAGGTACACTATTAGTCCCTTCTAGCTATGAGGAACTTTTTCCCCCATGGCTACACGTTGCTGTGTGTTGCTGTGTGTGAGATATGAATTTAGCCATTTTAACAGATTCCTATATATGCCGAAACTTTGTAATTTTTCCATCAGTAGGTCATGACGGACTATTCAAATGCCTTTTCAAAATCTAAATATACTGCTTTCAGTGTTACAGTGTTTATGTTCACAACAGCGAATACGTTAACATAGTTAACATAGGCTCTATTATATATAGTTAACATAGGCTCTATTATGTTAACAAACTTTCTTTATCAGGCTCTAATTACACAGTCTTTGATTATATTCAGCCATGGACGGTTTTTAATTCTACAGATGAATGTGTATTGGGACCTAGAAAAATATCGATATCGGATAGAAAACATACTAATAACTACTGATTCAGTTCCTTATACATTGTAAATATTTATATTGTTATTTACTGTGCTCAAACACATGTGTGATTGTAGTAAAATGAACTGTACTCCAGGTAGTTTGTAGAGGTGTCATTGTAAAACGAATATAATTAGTTTATTCATTCTAAGTCGATGGCATACTCATACATATCCTTACACTTGAGCCTAATTTTTCTTTTTTTAATTATGTATGAGTCATAAGTATGTTCATGTCATTTTTGTTAAGGTTACTGTGGTGTTCTAATTATGCTAGTGATGCCTACTTACTAGCTTTGCCCGTGCGGAGCACGTGTCAAAGCTAGTATAATTATATGATTATATTGCAAAACTAACATCACTTCACGAGGCCATTAGGCGGTTGATGATACCGAGTTTTAGTGAAATTGTGACCCAAAAAAACACTTTCCTGTGGACAGATCACGAACGAGTTATACTGGGTCATTATTTATCGCAAACACAGGCTCTAAACATTTGCATGGTAACACGTTTTTCAAATTCATAAACCCACCCACACGTTTGTGAGAAAGAAATAATGATTAAGACGAACATCACCAGAAGTTTAGCATGCTTGCATCTGCTTAACTTTACATGTACTTATTTATGTACCTCTGATACTGAAATAATTACCCGAACGGAAATTACCTACATGTACGTCTCTATGCCATGCGTATTTTTTTCATTGTATTGTACAAAATAAACATTTTACTAGTCGAATTAAATAACTTCACTTGTATTGAACCATTGTTAAAATATATATTATAAGGTAACATTTAGTGTAAGAGATACTCACGCATAGTCGGGAGAAGACTTATGTGCGGTATCCTAACCCTTAAAGCGCTACATTAACAAATTTAAGTATTCACCCACTTGAATTTGTGTTTCGCTAGCGCGACCCACAATTTCAAGTGGGTGGGTTTTACTCATACTCGTTTAATTTGAGACGAAAAAAATGCAAATCTCGATATTTAAACACATTTCGTTACCAGTATTGATATAATCGGCTAATAAAACATATTAAAAAAGACTATTGTCGTGCTTAGCGCTTATAGCACTAACCTATGTGTAAGGCTTACTATTGTATATATGTGGATATTGGCCAAACTTACCCCGGGCCAAGGATCATTTCACGCTTGGGGTGGTTACAAGAAAGGAGTGACGAATAGTTAACGTGCTGAGGACATGTCATCCCTTAATACATTGTAACATACTTGTCCCGCTGTTATTACCACGATAATTAGGCCTATATTCTGAGATCAGATATCTGAAACAGGTAGTGCCATCACCTTATACTCTAACATGTGGAGAATGAGTGAACGCGGAAATCAGTTTGGATGGTATTTCAAAAAAATAGATAAACCCTGAAGTACTACTACGTACATTACAGATTGTTTATAGCAAAATAACATGATCAACTGACAGATCTATCAAAATGACAGCACTACCATGATAAAACTATACTAGAATACTATGGTAAAGAAAGTGTTAAATGTACCGCTTCCAAACTGAGCATGAAGGATAGTGAGTACTGCATTAATGGCTTCAACGAGTACCTGAATGACTGGTGTTTAACATGGCTACTACAAGACCACTGAAAATGCCGCAAATGTGAATTAAAGACTAGCTCATTCCATTAATGACAAGCGTCAGGTCCAAGTGTCTTGAAGGGGAACGGAGATTTTGGCACTTGGAACTGTCCGCTCATCTCTTGTGTTTTGCCAACGTCTGTTCAATAACGTGGTAATGTTTTTCATGCTGACACGGTATTACGCCAACTCTAACGGAGTATTTCGTTGTGTTTGCTGATTATTTGCCACGCGAATCCCATATCTGTTTCTTGATGGTCCTTAATAGTCAGTTGGCCAGAGGTGGCCAAGGAGGTTTCCGTCACCACTTGAGCGTGCATACCTAAAACCTGTTTTAGTATGTCAAGGGGACCTCTGGGCATAACTAGCAACCGGTTGTCGGCTTGCAAGTGTGTGCGTGAGTTTTTGAGGGGCAAAATACGACTTATTACGAAACCGCAAAAAAATAATTCCGTGAGAATAAATTAATTTATTACAATTAAACAAAACGTTTTAAAAATGACACAGAAAGGACAAGATATATACGCATTGCACAGTATCATTTAAAATATAGCTTATAATGAAATAAATCACATTTGTTAAGTTATTGGATCACAACAAAAAATGTGTAAGCGGTTAAACTGAGTGCTTTCCCTATGCAAGTAAAATCTTTGCAATTGATCAAGGATCAGCCTATTTTTAGAACCAGTATTTTAGGGTGATAGTTATATGAAATATGCAGGATACTACTTTGTTGTGCTATACCATATACTGTGCACGTGCAGTCAAAATAATAATATTAAACTCTATAGTATATAAAACATGACACCTGGGAGAACGATATGTATGCAGATACATGTAAAATAGATGCATAGAAATAAAGTTACGGAGACCAGATAAATATACTTAATTATCATATATAGAGATACTGTGGAATCAGCTTTTTAAAACAAATACTTTTTCAAAGCCGATCGTGCTTCACAAACCAATAACATATGATTAACTAGTAGCTCATAGTTTATCACATAACACGATACTGTGCTCTTAACATGTAACATACGCAGAAATAACATATTAAAATGTTGACAATTCAGTAAAACATCGAGCTTCCATGTTTGAATGAACCATATTATCCAATTAACAATTAGGAACAACACATCTGACGTCTAGCACAACTACACCACGAATTTGCAGTACACAAGTAGACATAGCTCTGGGGTAAAGTAGGCATTAGCTGACATCTCATTGGGATGGGCAGTGGTGGATTCAGCAATTGAAGTTAATTTGTTTACTCTAAATTCTCATACACACCACAGCTTGTACAGTCATCCTCTTATGTGCTTTACATGGGTCCGGGGTTATGCTCCTCCAGAAAAATGTCAAAATCTAAAGCTTAAAATGGTGTTTTCTGGAGCATATAAAAGCCCAAATTAGTAGGGTTTGTTTTTGGGAGGGGGGGGGGGGTACTGAAGGGAGGGCTCCGCTACCTCTGGATCAGCTACTGATGGGTTGCATAATTCGATTGGGCTGATAATCATATTCTTCTGGATATATAGAGGGACGTGATGGCAAGAGCGCGGAGCGTTGCCAATGTCACTGCTTGCCGTGCGGTTTTAAATCCCGCTTGGTGCAGGATTTTCAGAGAAATATCATGTTTCTCCCCTCTCAATATTGGGATATTATTTCGATGTTGTGTCCTTGGGCAAGGCACTTTACCCTCACATGCTTCACTTGACTCAGGTGTAAATGAGTACCTGGTAGGACAGAGATGCCAATGTGTGCGACTAGTTCCTAGCGCCGAAATGGCTGCAAGTGTTATATGCTCCAAAAAGGGAGTAGAAATGGTACATGAATGAACAGGGCCAGTGACCAGGGGTAATATGTGTCATTGTATGTGCGCTATATAAGAACTAGCCATTATTTTATACCAAGGAGAGCAATATGGGCACAGCACAGACCCTAATAAACTGTTTCGGGTAAGTCGTCCATTGTGAGTGTTTTTTGTTAAGATCTGTTTCTTTTTACCATGGAAGTGAATTGACTTCTACAGCAGTTGATGATAAAGGAATAGTACAGTTTGATCACAAACCGCTCCGCTTCTTTTAATTTACATCTGCCATTTTTAACGTTTGAATAAATAGTGTGGTTGGTGACATTACTCATATCAACAAAGTTAGCTGATGATGATATAAACATATTTGCTGTGAGATGTCCGCTTTATCTTACCTAATAAATAGTATATGAGTAAAGTTAACAGATCTGTGCCACGATATGTCATGAATGTGCCACGATATGTCATGATGATACATTATGTCAGTAGATCTACATGCATATATGGTACAGTACTATAGTGTACATATAGTGATATTATAGAACCATAAAGTTACAATTTAATGTTAAAATATGGCATCACAATGTAGGCACATGACATTATAATGTCATGATAGTATAATCTTGTCATAAACCTTGAAATTTCATGTTATGGCATGATAGTGTCGACATATGTCATGATGATACATTATGTCAGTAGATCTACATGCATATATGGTACAGTACTATAGTGTACATATAGTGATATTATAGAACCATAAAGTTACAATTTAATGTTAAAATATGGCATCACAATGTAGGCACATGACATTATAATGTCATGATAGTATAATCTTGTCATAAACCTTGAAATTTCATGTTATGGCATGATAGTGTCGACATATGATAATTATAGTAGGGCCTACCATGATATGAATTTATAATGAAAATATATGGCAATAATATGTCGGTATGCCGAAATTTGAAAGTATAATGAAAACTTAATGTTTTTATACCCCACCCACTGGGCACACGACGTTGTTGAGACGTTAAATCAACGTCACAGACGTTGATTCAACGTCGCAACAACGTCGTTTGCCCAGTGGGCAGTATGCCACTCAAATGGTTGGATATTCCACAATTTGCCATACAATGATGGGATGAAGCACTACAGTGTCAGGATGTGTTACTTTAATAAAATAATAATAATATAATATTGCACTAGCTGTAGTGTAAAAATATTACAATCACATCATTGTATATGGTATTAAATGTTATCAGCATACCGTCACAATAGAATGCTATATTTTCAGAATACGGAGTATTGAGAGATGATACTAATTCCTCAACATGCTATTATAATGTATATGATAATATGACATTAACTAATCGATATATTACATATTTTGTTTAACTGTAAATTACAGTGTGAGTTCTGGTAATGAAATTATATGTGGAGATATTGTATTCTACTCAGCATATAATGTCAGAATATGGCTTTATAAAGTGTAAATATAGCAATATAATTGGCAATACAGTAGTGAGTAGAACCTGCTGTGAGCACCCACTCTTAGGAGCAGCCAACCTCCCGTGCGAAGCCACTTGGTCATTCCCAAAAATGACATTTTGTATACAAATGTACCTCCTATGTGCAGCGACCTATATTAAAAGGCCACTTTAACTGTGTCGCAAGGGTGGCGTGATCAAGATCTGCTGAAGGCAGGTCGAAGCGTTGCAATTGCAATCGTTTTACACTAAGTTCCAAAGTGAGTAAAATTTAACCACATATCTGATATGTTAGTATCCTAGATCAAAGCCATTATAATGGCATGATATTGCTGTATTATGGATATACGTGACACTTAAATATCCGCATATGTTATTATATAATGTGAGATATTAGTAATATAAATCAGGGATGTATTGCATATTATATTGTTCTATATCAGGTCTGCTATTGTGTGGACATATGGTATTGTAATATCAGGATAAGATGTCATGTAAATAACAGAATGTCACTTTAATGTGGCATAGATATAAAATGACACAAGGTCATTTAAAGGTCATTTCAAGGTCAAATAAACTTTTTCTTCTTTGGTGGGTACCGAGGATTCGCATTGCTACGAACCTGGGCAAAATAATGGTTAAACATTTTATTTTCCATATTCTCCGAAAGTAAAGGGTTTCTGCATTTAAAAAACATGTTCAGGTATGGATTATTAGATTTATTAGATTATTGGATTATTTCAAAGACGATGTATAGAAATAAAAATATGTTTATTCTCAAAAACTGGATTATACACATATTTGTCATATTTTCAAATTAATAAGTTTGCATGGTATGTTTGAATACATGGTTAGAATGTTATTTTGCTTTCCTCTTTTGATCCTTGATTAAAAAAATATTGTCTTCAAGTATATTACAATAAAACTATATAACCTCCACATTATTTTTGATTTTCATTTGTGTTTTTTATCTGTCCATAATAATGTGGATTGACCGGTAAAATTGACAATCTAAGGGTAAATTTGGCGGCCATTTGGAAAATACTCTGTAGCTCTAGATCAAATAATATTTTCCTAAGGTATGTTAGAGTAAAGCGATTACATCCAGATTGCTTTGGGTTTGTAATTGAGTGTTTTCTGCTCATAATAATGTTGATTGACTGGTAAAATTGACAATTTAAGGGTGAATTTGGCGACCATTTTGAAAATACTCTGTAGCTCTAGTGCACACACATGAAAGCCGACAACCGGTCGGGGTTTCATTATAAGAGGTCTGAAAATATATCTAGCAAGGTTTTAGGTATGCACAAAAAAGTCGACACGAAAACCTAAATAAGCTATAATATTTAACATAATTATTTAACATGATCATGACAGTACAGTGAATCTGGATGAAATACCCATATGGTATCTAGAATAAAATGCCAACATTGAAAAAACAAACAGCAGTGGCTGCTTCCTTTTCATTAATATGCTATTTGCCTTTTCAAATAAACAGTTTCTGCTGTTCGTCTTTTGAAGTAAACTGTTTCTGCTTTTCGCTTTGTGAAATAAACAGTTTCTACGTTTTCTGAAGTGCAAGACGATTGAAACGCTTATTTAGTTCAACAATGACAACCAATCAAAATCTTTCTTTCAATGCAATGCTGTCATTTTTTGGCGCTTATCCGCGGAACTGAATAGCGCAGGACCAGGACATTATGAAAAGGATCAGGTAAGTTATGCTGCATGAAAATAAACGTATGAAATATAAATATATCCCTGACACCTCACAACTATTATTGCTTGCAACAATTACGAAACATGTGAAAGCTGTATAACTACCAAATGTAATATGTGCATTAACAACTTTTATCGCCAAATTATATTTAAAAGCTGCCAAGTTTGGCCTAAATATACAAACAAAAACCTTGTGGGCCGGCCCCAAACCCCCCGCGTTTGTTTTACTTCGAATCCGGAAAAACAACCAGGTCTAAATAACTATACAAACGTTATATAACCCACATAAAAACAAATGGATTACAGAGTGTGAGCTATTTCAATCTTCGTCTTCAACGCACATCAAATCACCAGTAGGGCCTAATAATAACTATGTCATCCAAGCTAAAAAAAACCTCCACATCAAACAACCCTGGCTAAAGAACAATGCCAACCTTTTTATCTAACTCGGAATAAAGCTCCCAGATTATATATACCTATACCAACCTTCTTATTTAGCCGACATACAAGCAGCTGGGCAATAGAACTATTTCAACCTTTATCTTTCATTCACATCAAATCCATCGGACTAGACAATTATACCAACCTTCTTATTTAACCCACAAAAAGCACCTGGCCTATTTTATATTTGAATCTTCTATACTAGAACTGCAAAATCGTTTAATTTTTGTGCTGCGCATTTATCAGTTAGGTTAGATAGAGAGCCGAAATTCCTGATTTCTAATTATTGACAGCCATGTCAAAAATAGGAAATACGGTAATTTCGTCTCTATATCTAGCCTAACTGGTGAATGCGCAGCAGAAAAATAATTTGCATATGATCATATTTTTAACTTGAGACCAATTTTGACAAATATACGGCTAGTCCCTAGTCTATGTTTTGACAAATAAATAGGCCTAATGAACCCATCATCCTAAAATGCAGAACAGATTTATTTTTGCAAATGTCGCAATTGAGGCAAGTTGGTCCACGTTTATGGTCCACGTTAAACATAGCTTAGACTCGCCATGGCCCAGCTTGCCTCAAGTACAAAAATATGAAACAAATAATATAAAAAAAATTTTTTTTAAATGGCTGCCAATTTTTTTCACAAAATTATTGACAGGCGACCAAAACATTTTGCTTTGGTGGTAAGCCAGCTGGTAAATGCCTACATACCAAAGCACAACAGATCCGTACCCCCCCCCCCCCTAAAGGTTATCTATATTCGGGTTTATTATCAGAATTGCGTTAGGCCTATAGACTTATAGTCCAGATCTCAGCCTACATGTATGTCAAATGGTTTAATTTTTGAAGTAACCTACCGGTGGGCCTAAGCTATGCCCACTGGAATTTTACGAAATTTTCATGGTTGATGCCAAATTACGATAATATTGCCGGATTAGTGGTTACAGAATTTCGTGAAAATCACATGTGAATTGGCCGAGTAGAATCTTCAACTAAAAGCTAACTTTCATTTTGGACCATCATCCACAGTCTTTGACTTTGTGGTACAAACTAGGTCTGTAGGTTTAGTCTAGTAGGCCTGATTGAATCTACAGGGTCTAGGCCTATACTATAGACACACAGGAAGGTTATTCTATATTCTTTTTCATAGACTATATGAGTCTATGTCTATTTAGCAAAAAACGTAAAGACATGTGTTCAACATTTTTTCAAAAAGTTTGCATTATTTCATAATTGTTATCTTTTAATCACATAAAAACATGTATTTGGGACTCAGAATTTTTTAACAAGCATTTATCTTCGAAATTCAGGTTTTTATTCGATATAATATGCTTGATTTGTCTTTACCGTGGTGTGTTCCAAATGGGTTTGCGATTTTTTTAAAACTTGTTAATGTCATATAATTATATATTATTGCAATTCATAACAGGTGGCCCTATTTCTAAAATGTCTTTTCTTAATGATACAATAAAATATGTATAACTGGATCACCAGCTATTCAATATTAACCCTTGGTCCAAGTTTTGGAATGTAAATGTCTTTACCGATAACAAGAGCCCATAAGGCCTATTATTTTTGCAAGTGTTCACCAGATGGCTCTAGCACATAAATTCCTGGATCTAGTCAACTATTTTTTTCTTAAAAAAACAATGTTTGAGTGATGGACAAAGATAAATTCAAAATAAGTGAAAAATAAGATGTCACAAAAAAAAGGTCACATCAATAGGATATCTTTACGTGTGTCTAATAACCTTGGTTGCAAAATTAAATAGCTCTTCTAGATCATACTTGTCATTAGTACATGAAGAAAACAACGTTCTGAAGTCAACAATATGCACATATCTTGGTTATTTTATGCCAAGTAGTGTGTCTTTACCGTTATAATGTTTTGTCTTTACCACTATAATGGTAAAGACCGACATAAAACGGTAAAGATAAATTGTGTGTTAATTCAATGTCCCTTTAGTCATAATGTGTGGAAGTCTGCAAACAATTATACAGAAAATTAGGCCTGCTATATAAAGCTTATAACATATATTTTTTTAACAAAATTATTTCTTCACAGATGCAGCAACATCTTTACTGTTACAAAAATGTCTTTACCGTTTAATGTTCTGTTTCTACCGTTATAAAATTGCCTACTATTTAAGCCATACCGGTAAAGACAAAAAAAAAATTATATTATGGTCTCTAAAAGGGCTAATATATATAACATGCTGCTTGGCTATTGCACACTGACGCTTGTCATTGCTCATTTTTTTTAAAATGACCCATATATATAGACCCCTAGGCCTATGTCTATTCTATATATAGAACATGGTGTAAGTTTGTAGGCTAAAATTTAGGAGATAGGGGCACCATGAAGACCATTTTTTCATTTTGCCTTTACTTCGAATAGGGCCTATATTTCGCACACGTTTAAATGAATTTTTGACCAACGGATACAATCTGTGACCAAGATAAACTCATGATTTCATATTGAATCTTGGTTGATTTTTTCCCACAAAATGTCCATTGTTTTCCATACTAGAGGAGAGAGGGTGGGTAGGCCCTACTGTGAACACTGGGCTGGGATAAAATGAACATTGTCTTCTGGCCAGTTTGGAACCCTTTTAGTAAGATAGGACATGCATGCAATTGTAATGTGAGACAGTGTAAATCTAAATTTTTGGTGATGAAATAATTCAGAAATACATTCAATGAGGGTGGTCCATGATGCCCCGCCCATGGTTCCCCATCATAAAAGATTGATGAATTATTAGCCTGACGAGCGTAAAGTTTAGCCTATATATTGGTATACATTTGTCCAGGCATTGATTTAGGATGGATTTGTGAATTTGTCTATTAGTCCGTCAGCTACAGGCCAAAATTTCGCCGACTGGTACCAAAAAGGTGGCCAATTTTAATGTTATTTTTTTTGAAAGATATATCTTAGAGGAATACATTTTTGCCTGATAGCAGTTTAAAAGTAGTAGCTTAATGTCATTACGGACTATATTTTAATGTCCCTTCAAATTTCGAATTTTCATAAAAAATAGAACGAAAATTAACTATACATTTGTGTTACATATTAAACTTATTCCAAGACACAAATAGGTCAATAAAACTATCAGTTTGTTATAATTTACGTCTCTCTGGAGACACATAGCTGTCAAATCTTCTTCAAAATTAAGTTTACATCCGATGAAAAGCTCCGTAACCATGGTAACTGACCAAAAACCATACACTCAATAATATAAATTACTAGGCGGTTTGAATCATATTGCTCAAAATAAATAAAATGAAAACTATTGCTAATTTCACCCTAATAAACGATTATATGAAGACATATAGCTGTCAAATCGTTCAAAACCCAAATTCACATTCGATAGGAAACACCATAACCATGGTAACAGACCAAAACATCATACATACAATAACGTAAATTACTAGGTGGTTCGAAACATATTTCTCAAAATAGGTAAAAGTAACACTAGAATTAATTTTATCACAATATACGTCTACGTCGTCTATGTGGAGATACATAGCCATTGAATCATTTGAAGATTCAATTTACATCCCACAGACAGCACGGTAACCATGGTAACTGATCAATAGGTCATAGCTCTGGACCTAAACAATGTCAGCTCGATCAACAACCAGGGCAATACCCGATTTGTTTGGAAAATAGACACGGCATGCTGTAAAAGGTCGGCCAATGAGATTCAAATCTACAAATCTGCATGTATATGAGCACAACCTAGGGGGACTACCTCGTGAACAGTTTGCTGGAAACATGTGAGCAGCCAAGATACAAGATACCCACCAGCGGCCCAATCTAAATTGCATAATTTCTAACTTGTAAAATAAAAATCAAATAATATTATGCAATACCTCATTTTAGACTAAATCAATGACGACAAATGCATTAAAAGGTTTATTCTTACGTTTGAAGGTAGTCAGCCAATATTAATCTATGTTATTCTTACCATTGAAATGAAACTCCCATCCTTGTCATGTTCACGTAACACCCCTTTTACCTTTGATGGTCGCCTAAGGGTCAAATCCAAGATATAGGTCATTTTTAATCTATCTTTTCGACAAACTTATTATTGGTACAATGTGTGTTTTTTATGTTTTAAGATCATCGGTGCGTCTTCAAACCCAAGGTAGCAGCTACATTGTATGCAAAATTATTCTTTACATTTAAAAAGAAAATCCCAACGTGTCGCAAATTTTGATTTTGTGCGCTATCTAAGTTGGAAAAAAAATTCAGCTAGATTTTGGTCACCGTGGCTCCCTACAGTACTAAATCTGGTGAGTGGGTAGAAGAATTAAGTTGTATGTCTCTGAGACCTGATAATAAACCAAACCGGCGGTGCCGGACTCCGATGTTACAGATTTAACCACAGTACTCCAGTCCCCTGGTTCTATAACTTATGATATAAGGTCATCCGATCGTCTAATCTAATCCCCTTTTCGGCTTAATCAATAAACCAAGGTGACGGTTATCTTGAATCCGGGTTATTCCTTTCTTTTAAAATATAAATTATATATTTTTGTGCAACTGTAATTAGCTGTATCTTATGATTTTTTTTGTGGTGATCGGTTTAAACCTTTACCTTTTTCAAATCAAACATGGCTACGTGAGCCGAATTTGAACGCAACCGCTTGATACTAAGTGTAAGGCGCTACCAAGACATTTCAGAGCCAAATTTGAAAAACCCCTGGCTCCTCTGTCATGCTCCTCTCACAGGAACAATCAGCAATAAATACTTGTTACTTGTGGGAACTCATTTGAAAAACCCAGAAAATACGAAATGTGCCTGCAATATTATTTAAAACACAAATAAATAAACTTATTTTTACAGGGTTAGGGCTAGAACTGGAAGTACATATGTAGGATTAAAGCATGAATACAAAATAAAATAAAAAGCCATCCTAAACATTTGTGCATATAACTTGATCTGGGTAGAAACACTTCATTACAGTTCAATGCACATCCGTTTTTGCCGGAACTGCAAAACTATTATCGAAGATGAGGGACATTTTATTAGTGCCTTATTTTGCCTTCTTGGCACCATATCTCCGATGCATATTATATTAGACTCTTTAAAGCATCTGATACGATAACATTAGTCAACCTGGTCTACGACTCGTTATGACACTATATGAAATGAACAAATAAATTACTGTTATTGAAACTTTCTTACCATATTATTTCCGTCTTTTGTAGTGATTAATAGCCACAGACCTGTATGTATGACATGTATGCTACGCATGTTATGTGTTGATGTTTGTTTATACCTAAGCGATGTATTGCGTTGTATTAAAATTAATTGAATATAATTAATATGCTAATTTCAACAAATAAATAATGTGGATCAAATCATTAAATTGTTTTTTTATGTTGCTAGAACATACACAGGTCGAATCCATCCTATCCAATTATAAGTTTCTAGCTCTTTGGAGTAATAGCTCAGCTTACATGTATAACAAACTATTTTATAAAATGTAATGCGACAAAACCATTTTTCTATACAGTAAATAAACCCAGATAGTCATTCTAAAATGTTTTTATAATTGACTGTAGTTTGAAATCTATTTGTTCAGTGACACAAAAATCATCAAATATTAATGTGTCTATGATCGTAATGATTCAATGCCTTTCAAACGGGTTAATATATAAAGGTAAAGGTAAAAGTGCAGGTTTATAGTCTGATATCAAGTCTGAAGACCTATCATTCGACTTTACATCTTACCCCCTGGTCACTGGACCTGTTCATTCGTGTGCCATTTCAACTCCACGGAGAGCATACAGTCCTGCAGCCGTTTCGGCGCATTAAACTCATCGTACACATTGCCATCTCTGTCCTACCAGGTACTCATTTTCACCTGAGTCAAGTGAAGCTTTTGAGGGTAAAGTGCCTTGCCCAAGGACACAACATCTTAACAATGTCCCAAGATTGAGAGGGGAGAAACATGATATTTCTCTGAAAATTCTGCACCAAGCGGGATTCGAAACCGCACGGCAGGCAGCGACATCGGCAGAGCGCCACGCTCTAACCATTGCGCCATGTTAATATATAGACCGTGGGCAACCCGTGACCCCCCCCCCCCTCCCCCCCTGGGGATTTTTCACGGTGGCTATTTTCCACCTATTGAAATCCGGTTGTTTGCATTTAAGCTGTAGGGGGCTAAATATGCTAAAATATGCAAATTAGGCAGCCATTACCGAAAATCCAGTTTCAAGCAATATCTCAGCAAATAATCCTAAAACCAGTGTCTATCACACGGTCTTCATGGTCAACGAATGCAATAAAATATATCTAATTAGGATCAGAATAACAAATTAGCATAAAATATGCAAATTAGGCAGCCATTACGCAAAATCCAGTTTCAAGCAATATCTCAGAAACTAATCAAGTTAGAATCCTAAAAACAGTGTCTATCAAACGGTGTTCATGGTCAACGAATGCAATAAAATATATCTAATTAGGTTCAGAATAAGAGATTAGCATAAAATATGCAAACTAGGCAGCCATTTATTACCGAAAATGTAGTTTCAAGCAATATCTCAGCAACTAATTAGGTTAGAATTCTAAAAACAGTGTCTATCATACGGTTTTCATGGTCAACGAAAGCAATAAAATATATCTAATTAGGATCAGAATAATAAATTATTAAATTGCAGTTTCAAGCAATATCTCAGAAACTAATCAAGTTAGAATCTAAAAAAAATGTCTACCCTATGGTTTTTATGGACACAGATTGCAATAAAATATATGTTATCAACATCATGAAAACATATTAGCATAAAATATGAAAATTAGCTGATAATAAGTATTATAGAAAATCAGGTTTCAAGCAATAGGGGCCTATATCAAAGACCAAACAACCAAAGAGTAAAACATAAAATATCTACACTCCCATTTTTGTGGACATCCTTTCATCTGAAAACATTTCAAGAGCTCCGAAATGTCCACATTACATGTAATATATAACATTTCAACTGGTAATTGTGTACACACATGTAGTTAAGGCATTGTGAAATAGAAATTCGTGTTGAAAGACAAAACTTAAAGACGTATTATCGCCACACACGACCTCTCACTAAGCCCCTTGACCTATCAGCTAATACCCACGACCAGTTTAAACGTTTATTTTTCATATTTTGATCTTTTAATACAGCAGTAGACCCTACTTTGTTTTCTTTACTATATTAGGGTAACCCTATAACTCGGATCTCGTGGAAATTACCTTTAATTAAAATGACACCTATTTACTGTATAATTATTTGGGTTTGGGCAACTATACTTATACGATAATACCAAAATGTGTTTCTTATTGTGATTTTCTTACTTTGAATTTTTTATGGTTTCCAGCATGGTACCTTAACCTATAGTTACATGATTGACCGATTATGCATACATAAAAGGACCAATAAAATAAGCATGTGCCTGTAGCATTTTTTTTATTTCATTCTGGTGCCAATTCAGAAGTGTGGGCTTCTTAATTATAGTTCAAATAATATGTAAAAGTTAATTTAGAACCTAATGTTGATAAAAGGTTGCCCACATATCCTGCTAAGCTAGTTACCAAGCATCGAAATATGAATATTAGGGATATCAACATGTTTATTAGGGATATCGGGAATTAAAAATAAACATATCGCCTGAACATATCGTGCACCTTCTGATTGCCAGAAAACTATGGCGTAGGTTTTTTCGGACAAAAGCCTTAATATGAACATGGGTTCGCATAATTATTAGAAAAGTTACCTACACTATGCATACTAGCTGGGGATAACAAGTTATCTAGAATATTATTAAAAGAAAAAAATGTTTAGACCTATTTATCAGCACCTAGCGTTGCACCTGCTAATTATTAATCAGTGATATATGTCGAGACATGCTTTGGCTTTGAGTTTCATGAACTCAAAAGTCATCAAAAAGACTATAATTATTTTAAGCCCTTCGTGATTTCTGAAATTATTTTATGCACATACCTTCTAAATGCCATTGACATGATGAAACTATTATTTTATCACACCTTGGTTAAATATAACTGAACTGTAATATAGGAGTTAATTGGTTATTACATGTATGATGTAATAATAAACCAATATTTGTTCATTTAAGTTTTTTCTTTATTTGCATAACATCTTCTACTGACATAACTAGGATGATTTTAATGTGTAATCCTTGGGATAAATACTAGAGTTGAACAAAAAGGTACAGCCAGTTTTTTCTGATATTATATTTACTGTTTAAAATGACCCATTAATTGTTCTTGTCCTAATATCTTGAGTGCAAACTAACAGATATTAAATAAATATATAATAAATTGTCTAAAAATTATTATCTTTAAAAATCCCGCCCATGGGGAGGGGGTAGGGGATGTGTTACGTAACATCTTCTAGTAACATAACTAGTGTTTATTCCGTGGAACACATACCTGAACTTAAAAAACAATAACAACATGTCTTCTAGGAAATTAAATTTACCACTTAAAATTCAGGGCGTACATATGTTTGATGAACCGACATTTTTTACAGCCGCAATATTTTGGGTGCAAACAAGCAGATATTTTATAGATAAATAATAAGGTGTCTAAAAATTGTTGTCTTTAGAAATCCCGGTAATGGTGAGGGCGTAGGGGATGTTTTTTATTTCTGGTTTTCATATACACATAGCACGAAAGACGTGTAAAAAATGTGGTACGTGGCCGATTTTTACCCAACCAAAACAAATGAATTTAACCCTTTCTTATCTAACATGACGAGTACACCCGTCATGGATTAGTGCAACCTATGGGCTAGCATGACGGGTATACCGTTATACTTTTATCACACATTCTAATAGCTGGTTGCAAAGTAGACTAAACATGGTATATATACGCGGAGTAGCTTATCAGTGGGGGTTTTTCTGGGGAATCTTTCAAATCCAGATACAAGCATCAAAATTGGCACGAATAATCCCTGGGGGCTACTTTTTGAAAAAAACTTTAGTCGATAAAAATGTCAAGATAGTCTAAAAATATACGTTTTTGAATAAAACCCCAGATAATTGTCCTAATTGAATGATCTTGCTTGGTGACAAATCATACAATTTTTGGCTATGAGAAATGTTTTTTTTGCTAGACCGAAAATCCAAGATTGCTGCCTTTTTCAGCGTTAAAATCACTTTTGGGGGTAATTTCGCGTTTTGCCATAACTTTCGCGCCAGTTGCAGAATATGACTGTGTAGTAGTACCTGTGTTTTATAAGTCATCCACATCTTCTTGATGAATTCCTGGTATTGGTTCTTGCAATGGAACCTGGTCTTGGTGAAGTACAAGCTCTTGGTTATTGCTGATTATGCTCGTACAAGAATAATGACATGACACAACGAGGGCTCACTGGTGACGTCATTGCTGTGGGACCCAGCATGGGGTTCAGCATCAGCTAGGTCCAAACTCAGAAATGCTGTCTACTGAGCCCGGTCTGTCAGCTATAGTAAACTAGTTAGATTAGATGTTACCGCGCCTGAAACACAGGGTGTGACCAAGAGCAGAGGCAAGTAAAATGGGCCTTTGGTCGTATCCCATACCTGCAGGTGATAAAAGGATGACTTGATTGAACCGTCCATAAATATGTCAAAAATTACACCAGCGACTACGTGTACATTCCAGACTGACTGGAATTCAGAAGTGCTGTATTTTTCAAGCGGAGACTGATATGCCACCCATATGCCTACTTATTCTTCTGAGTATGGCTGTTATACCATGATTGCGACCAACATGCAGTACTTCTCTTCTATGCCCTCGGGGTCATTTGTTCTGGATCATACAAGGCTTGATAAATACGAAGGAAGCACTTAGTGGGAACAAGGCACTAGCACACGGCAAATGCACCAAGTAACAGGATACAGTTGTTTGTAGGGCCTATCCTCACTACTGCGGCAAGACACTCAGGAAGCTCTTGAGGTCGAATCGTGGTGTGAGAGTCACAAACTTCAGAGTGACAGTCACTAGTTCCAGCTCTGGTACCTGGTGTTAGCAATCCTCTTGTTGATCCAATTATTCGAGTAGGCAAACTTCAATCTGTACTGTCAGTCACAGACCGAGCTGATACCATTCTTATTTGACAAAAACGATGTAAATTATACACAATATACTCCTAAACAACAAAAGAAGGTAACGAGACCACCATGCAGCCATCATGGGCACCAAGTCACCAAGGAGCTCAAGGACATTTTAAAAATATGCTACATTTGATCTTCTCTCCAGAATACAGGCACACTGTGACAAGCACAATAGGGCGGACATTGTGTTCCACGTATAGCCTACAGGTCAACTATTGTGAAAATTGAAGCCAAGTCAAATGAAGTGGGGACGTGAGTGAGATAAAGG